>JARHVA010005507.1:240000-302500 GCA_037957365.1 Torreya grandis | reverse complement strand
TAGGCTCTGTAAAACCACTCTACATCATGTTATAAGCTCTTTCAAACCATTTCAAAATAAAAATAAGGTATAAAAAACTATGAGATGAATGTATGCCCTTCATCTATCAATGTAAATACCTTTAACATAATAATAAATGCCTCCATCATAATAAAAATATGGCTTGGAGTAGTGGCCTTTTGAGGGAAGGCATGTAACCTCGTTCTCGCCCCCTTTCACATTCCCCTCATCCCTTATCCATTATCTTATCACCTATCTCTCAAGAAGAAAGTGTGTTACCCACTCTTGTAGTCGATGGGTTAGGGACCCATCCAAAAGGGATCAAATTTGCCATGCTTACCCTTCTCATGCCTTTTGTCCTAAAGTAGAACTAGATCACCTACTTGGAAGGTTCTTGGAGTGACCTTGCTATCAAATATATTTTTCATCTTTTCCTTGAACTTGAGGTGTCTTTCATGTTCTTGTCTTTACATTTCATCAAGCTCAATAATCTCATTCATCCTAATTTTGTAGTGGTTTATTTGCTCATCTTCTTCTAGTTGTTGCATGAGATGATAAGTTGGCAACTACAAATTCATAGCCAAAACTTCTTGAGTTCCATAGACAAGCTCAAAATGTATTTTGTTTGTATCTCTCTTAGGTATAGTCCTATCATCTCACAAATCAAACTTCAACTGTTCATCCCACTTCTTATTATTTACTTCCAATGTTTATCTAATGATTTTAAGCAAGTTCTTATTAATAGATTCTGCTTGCCCATTTCCCTAAGGGTTATAATTAGAATCATAGGTTAATTCAATATCATACTCTTTTTACAATACCAATAAAGTTTTCTATTTGAAACTACCTCAGTAATAATTTTGATAGGCACACCAAATATATAAATAAACTGATTTAGTCAAAAATCCATAACCACCTAGCATGTAGCTTTTTTGTGGGGACTGATTTAACCCATTTTATGAATTAGTTAGTTGCAACTAGTATCCATCTATGTCCAACACTTGATGAATCAATACTTTCTCCATTAAAATCCATTTCCCATTATCTAAATGAGCCTTCAATCATCACATGCTATAAGGGAAGATAACCTGAAGCTTTCATCCTCCCAGGGAAGTGCTAACACTTCTCATACTTTTTAACTTTCTGAGTAACATCCTTAAATAGTGATGGCCATCAATAACTAGATCTCAAAATTTTATGAGCTATAAATTTAGGTGAAAATTGGCCACTACATACTCCACTATGGAAGTCTTTAATCAAGTCAGTAGTTTATTTTTCTAGCATGCGTCTTAGGATAATCCCATCTAGATTCTTCCATGTAAGTCCATTTCTAATCAAGAGGTACTTTTGGGAAATAAGATTAAGAGTATTCCTTTGATTCTTGTCCAAATCAGGGGGATAATTCAGATTTTGTAAGTAATAGATAATGTATTTATACCATGGAGACATATTAAATTAACTCAAGGACTCATCGATATTAAACATAACAATGTTTACCTTGACGGTTTGCAAATTTTTCTGAACCATGAGCTTTGTTAGATCCATCTCTCACACTAAATTGGTGGTCTGGATATCCATGGCATACTCTTGTAACTTGTTGACCCACCTACATCTCTTATTGGATGCCTCAGTCTAAGTCAGGAAGTCCTTTACCATGGTATTCAAGACATAAGCAATAATCTTTGAACACAAAATATAAGGTCTGAATACTTTAAAAGCCTTTAAGAGAGTGAATGTTTTTTTCCATGATGGTGTAATTCAATTCATCACCTTGAATAGATATTATAAAGAAATCTATTCACTGCTCATGACCATCTTTATTATTTTACAACATGACAACATAAACAGTGTTATATGATGCAAAAGACTAAATCTAAAATGGCTTATTATAATCAAGGTTGTCCAAAATAGGGGCAAGTTTTAGAACTCCTTTCATGTCATTGAATTCTTGCACGACCTTTTCCTCCCACTTGATGGTATGGTCCTTCTTCAACATGAAAGTAATACTCATAATGATCTCTACAAAGTTGGACATAAACCTCCTTATGGAATTAATTTATCCAAAGAAGGACTAAAAGTCCTTATTGGACTATAGGATGGGTAATTTGTCAATGGATTCTACCATCTTAGGGTTGGTCATGACACCATCTTTGGACACTATATGTCTCAAAAACTTGGCCTTTTTATACTCCAAAGTGGTACTTCTTTGGATTGATAAAAATGCCAAACTCCTTACATCTAATCAACACTTTCTCTAGATGCTCCAAATGCTCTTCTCTAGTCTTTGAGTACACAATAATATCATCATGATACACAACTATAAACTTATTAATCATACCTACAAAATCGAAATCCATAACTTGCTAAAATGGTGTACCAACATTCACTAACCCAAAAGGCATCCTCATATATACATGCATGCCCCAAGGCAATGTAAATGTGGTATCGAGTCTCTCAGATTCCTTCACCATAACATGGTTATATCTAGATAATCCATATAAAGTGGACAACATCTCTGATCTATTAACACTTTGTAACATGTTATCCAAATTAGGCAAGGGATAATTATTTTTTAATGAAACTCTATTCAAATTTTGGAAATCCACATCCAAGCAGATGTCACCATTTTCATTTCGCATATGGACTAAATTTATAACCCATGATGAATACTTGATGGGATGAATGATAACATAATACCTTAGCTTATTTAACTCATCCCACATCTTGGTAGCTAAGATGGGGTTAATAGGTCTCTGTTTCTATTTGAAAGTCTTGCTATTAGGCTACAATGGGATAACATATTGGAATAAGTCTTATGTATATGCTTTCAACTCATAATAAGACCATGATAAATAATCTTAGTACTTTTTAATAGCTACATTTAATCCTGATTCTCAACTTCACTTAGGTGATTACCCAACCAAACCTTCCTTGGATTCTCATGAGAACCCAAATTACACTCAGTCATGTCATTTGAAATAAATGAATCTCAAGTCTTGATTCTATATGCTCCATCAGAAAATGCTTCTAAACTTACCAATCCTTTAAAGAGCATGTTTATCTTTAGCTGGATAATGTCCTTGCCAAACAAGGTTTCTTTTACATCAAAAACTTAAACCATAGATTCCAAGTCTATGTGATAATCGTATAACTCAGCTTCACAATTTAGAAAACTCTTAATTTGTTAATCATCATCAAACACTAACCAGTGATGAACATTATCTGAGATTGAAGGCCTAACAAGAGCTTCCACTTGATACTAATAATGAGGGCTTGTATTTGTAATATCAAATTGATCACCTAGCCTTCCAAGTCTATTATATTCTTCACTGAAACTTATATCATGATAACAAAAATTGAATGCATCAAAGAATTCAAGAAAATCCCAGATAATATTCTGATATTATTTTGACCTTTTATTTTTTGTCATGTAAGCATTGTGGACTTGATTTACCACTAGTTCAAAATCACCCTTATCAATAAAGCTTTTAATTCCATGTTTGGGGGTGATCTATAAACCAAGCAAGAGTGCCTCATACTCAATAGTATTATTAGTTCACTTAAAGGATAGATGAAAAGATAACTTGAAACACTTACCATTGGGGCATATAATATCATGCCTACTCCATTTCCAAGATTGGATTAAACCCCATAAAAAAAAACCTTCCAAACTACATCTTCAATGTGAGTTTTAACATTAAGAGCAACAGGCTATGCATTAGTGTCAACATTCCCAATGAAGTTACCAAGCCCAACATCTATATACAATACTTCATTTTGAGCATGTTTTAGTTCTTCAATTACATGTAACATCTTTGGATTTTTATAAAGTTTGACCATCTTACCCTCCAATGGAATGGTGGCATAGGAAAGGTCCATTTGTATACTTCCACTCATCCTACCAACCCATTCACATGACAAAAACATCCCCCATTTAAGTGGGCAGTTCATAACTACCACATCCATATTCAAATACTTACCTGGTTTCACTACCAATTGCACTACCAACCCCTTGACTTGTCTAATAAATATAACTTATTGAAAGTCCATGGAATAACACTTGTCAAAGGCTATTTTAATCTTAACTCTAAGCTCATTTAAGACACCAAAGGGAATTACATTATAATAAACACTAGAATCAAACATGAAATTATAGAAAATAAGACCATTAATCTATAGGGTTGTATAAAATGGGCCCACATTCAAATAAATCTCTACTAATGATGTCCCCAAATTGACTTATAGAGTAGGTTCAACAACCTCTTAATATTCTTCATCACTTTTCTAAGGTGTTTTGGCTAAATCAATTTCACTTATAGATGACTTCTCACCAAATTCCAAGTATTCAATTATCCTCTTCCTATGCTCAAGTACTCTTAATAATTCAACAAGTGGCATAGTGACTTTTAGTTGGATCGACACTTGGGCCATATCACATATACTATACTGAGGAAGAGGAGTATTTGAGGGAAGGGTAATGACACCTTAAAGTAAAATATAATCACTTAAGGTCTAAAGGAGAGTAAGATGGGGTGGATTTTCATGCTTATTTACATCCTTCAAAGGTGTATTTTATTTAACATCATTCATACCCTTAGGAAAAATAGATAGCAAAGGTACTTTATTTTTAGCGAGAGCACCTCTAAGCTTAAGAACTTGGGAAATGGGTACAAGTTTGGAAGTATTTGGAATTTCCATAGTTTTCTTATCTTCCTTACTTGCATCCCCTACCCTTGGATTTGCAAGGGTAGTATCTTAAGGAGTAGTAACTGGTTGCCTATTTCTCAAGTAGTTTTCCTTCTCTTTGGCAACTACTACATTAATTAGCAACTTCCTATCCTCAACTAAAAGAATTCCCCAATCATATTTTTTAATCATCATTGATTTTAAAAATTCAAAATCATGAATAGGTAATTCATATTCCTATGCCATATTAACCTCACAAGAAAATTCACAAGTTAGGACACATAAATTTTGTACTACACTCCAAAATTGATCAATAGTAACAACACTCATCAATTATGTGGAGGTGTATATCTTGATTTAGGTACTTTGACAATTGAACAGCATTATATCATCACCAAATGATGCAAACTCATGTTCATACACATCTTCATCAATTGGTTCAACTATATCACATGGAGGATGTGTAAGGAAGAACTTGTCACACCAATCACCATTAATGTCATAACCTACCACATTCATTTTGGCATTTAATGGATTAGGATCTTATTTTACAGCACCTTTATCTGATGTCTATATATTATTTCATCACATCCAGGCCTCTTCCCTTTATCATTATCTCAATTATTGAAAGAATGTCCCTTTTGTGCTTGATTCAAATTTGGAGGCCTCTCTTAATTGGTAGACACATGAGGGACCCCCTTCTTAGCCATGACAAGCTTGTATGACATTTATTTGACATAGGAGATTAGATTCTTAATCATCTCCTCAAGATTGGCATTCTTATTGGACTATGTCTTTTCAGGATTTACCAACTTCACATTAGCCTGCTTGTTCATGGGTTTTCCCATAGCCTTTATGTTGTTCTTAATTTTGATGGCCATATTGAATGCCAACCATAGGTTCGTGGGAGCCTTGTCCTATAAGTAATATGAAACATTATTATCAAAGGCATAATAGTACTTTATCAAGCACACTATATCACTAGGCCTAATGCTTTTAGGTAGCCACATCATGGTTTTGTTGAACTTTGTGTTGAATTCTTGCACACACCCATTAGGATTCTTCTTGATATTTTCAAACTCAACTAAAAGGAACCTTAGATCAAATCTATCACCATAATAAATTATAAAAACATTATTCATCTCTTCTCATAAGTCAATGCATCCATGAAGAAGTGAATTAAACCACTCACTTGCATCTTCTTCTAGTGTGTGCATAAAAAACTTAAAGCACACATCCTCGTGCTCAACCTCATAATATTCAATGATATTTTGAAAGGCCCTTAGGTGCTAATCACCACTCATTGCATTATTCCCTTGAAATATTAAAAGGCTTTTTCTAAATTCATTTGGGATATCATTAGGATAACCTTCCATGTCATCAAAATTTATAGGCCTGAATTTGGGAATGCACAATGCAAGATGTTCATTATCATTTGGGTCCCTATGCCTCATGATTAGTTCAATTGGAGGTTAAATAACAACTAGTAAATGGATGTGAGGGGGTGAATGAGGAGGAATAAATGGATCAAGCTTAGGAGGGGATTTATCTAGTTGAGAGGGAGATGGAAAATAAATAGGACTGTATGTTTTAGAATGACTAAAAGAGCTATGAAAATCCTTAACAATGGGGAGTTCAAAAAATATCAAGATTATCAAAATCTTGGTGGTTAAGACACTATTCAGCATCTAAACCTTGCCCTTCAATAGGCCTTCAAACTTATCTCCCTCTTCTTTGATGAATAATTAAGGGCGAGACAAGTTGCTTGGATAGGTAACCTTTGAAGGATGATCTCAATATTTCCTACTTTGAAAATAAGAAATAACACTCAAAGATGAAATGAAAATATATATTCAAAATAGGCATTTATCTTCCTTGAAACCAAATGATAAAATTGGAGTCACCACTAGAATAAAAATTCTAGAATATAATAGTTAACACATAAATTGTGATACATGCTAAAAACATACCTGCTGAATCTAATGATAAGATAAATAGAAAAAAGACACTAAATTTATTATAATGATGTTCAAAAGGGATAAAACACCTTCTAACATGTAATTTTAACATATCTTTTTAATAAACTCAAAAAGAGTCAAATTGTCAAATATTTTCAATTCTTAGCATGTCCCCTAGTGAAGTGGTGTGAAGTTGATGGCCAAGATAGTCCAAATGTACAAAATAACCATAGAGAAATTCAAAAAATGAAATACTTATAGTCTTCTACAAGATTCCCCTGGAAACACAAGTAACCAAGACTTCAATCTACTCCCTAGTAATGACACCAAAAAATGTTGGTTCCCAATTGTACACCTCATTCACTTGACCTTGCATAATTGAATAAAATGGAAAACAAAAATGAGAAACCCATTAATATGTCATTATATCTAGGGGAGGGTTTGGCATCAAGAATAGACCAAATAGATAAAATTACTGAGAGGCACCGACAGAGGGTATGGTCAACCTCCTACTACTTATGGCTCTACCTGAACCAAGGTGAGAGGACCTATGGGGTAGCTTGCTCACATGGAGAGACTTTGCCACCTCCATGGGGATTGTTTACATAAAGAGACACAAATGTGACTAGGGAACAACCAAACCTATTCTATCCACCTAGGAAGGGTTATCACATAGAATTAACAAATTATATATGTCACATATAAGCTATTGAAGATAAATATAAAAGTGCTTGCAACCTTCATTCTAAAGAATTTTTAACAACAGAACTGAATGGAAGAATACAATGCTAATATTTAAAGAACAAGATGAAAATGGATGTTATATAAGTAAGATATTATGAATTTATAGGCAAATAACACTTAAAATATGCAACAAGTGTGTATTATTTATAGGGTTGGACAAGGTAGGATAATTTAGTTAATTTGTAAAAAAGGGTGTGGTGTGCTAGTAATTCTTAAACAACAGGGTGTCTTGCAATGTTCATGACATTGTCTTTAGAAAAGATGTAGGAAACTAAAATGTAAGCCATGGAAACTAAACGGATAAATTTGCATCCATTGATGTCAATGAAATGAAAATGCCAAAATGATCCTTGAAACCCTAGAACATACACTGAAACTAGAATCTCAAATACTTTCTCTTTCTAAATTCGTGAACCCATGGTGCCCTAATGAGGTGTTCAACAAAATATTTATAAATATCTATGGAAAAAGGGGTTTATAACCTAGATATATGCCTAATTTTATAGCCATAAATGAGCACAAATCTTGACATCCAATCAACATAGCATGTAAAACATCTCATTGTATTTCATTAATAGGATACAATAAAGAACCATAAGTATTTTCCATTAACATGAAAGAAATATTACATAGATCAATGTTTTATAATGTTTCCATGGGAACAAGCATGGTGGATTTGTTTCATTTTGGAAATTGGAGACATACAAATATGTTCTTAAATATTACTAATGGTTGTACAACTACAACCACAATAACAAGAGAGTTAAAATACACACACAGCCCAACTGATCCCAATTTTTTATAGAAACTAGAATTAGAAAAAAACAAAGACCAAAAACACCCTTGATAATAGAGGAGAAGCCATCTATTTATAAATTTTATACCTTTTTCAAATCTAGGACTGTGGGTTGTAATTAGCAAAATTGTAAAGTAACCCTCCAAATTCCTCTAAGATGTTCCCAGCTAAAAAATATTCCTTGCCATGCCTAAAATATTCATCCATTTGTAACAAAAAACATTGATCTAACTACCTCTATAAATAATGATTAATATTTTCAATAAACCCTTTGATTTCTTAACTGGTGATGCCTTTTTACATGATCTATAACGTAAAATTTTGTGGTAGAGGCTGAACAAACTTTGTCCTCATGTGTAACTGCCTAGAGATTCCCTTGACCACTTGATTGCATAATTAGAACTTTATAGATAGTTTCCTTTCCTCTTATGCACTTGATGGAATGACCTTTTCTTGCAATGATGTAATTGAGATGTTATTGCTATGGTATAGACAAAAAATCATCCACACCCAAAAATATGCTCTGGAATGGCCCATAGACCTTCTTCTGTGTTTTGAATTTTTTATCATTCATTAAGGATCCATAAATTTTAACTCTTAAGCTGAATATTGCAGCATATTGACATGTGGCATGTCACAACAGATCCAACTATGCATTCATGTGGATTAAAATAGATGTCAAACTCGTTTGAATACAAATGGCTATTTTCCATGACTTCAACTTTGACATTTATATAAACATATTTGACATGCATGCAACTATCACTAAAATTTAAATAACGGTCATCGCCTATGCTTGAATTTGACACTTGTGGGATTATTCTTAACATTTTGAATTCAAATGGCTACTTTATATAGCTTGAAATTGATGATTGCATAACTATCTAGATCACAAATTTTGTGGGCTATTTCCTTCAGACCTTTTGCTATGTATTTTTTTAGGGGCACTTTCCTTGAATAAAAAAACTTCAAAACCCTTGAACTAGACCATTTTATCAAGAAACAACCCTTTCAAAAAAATTATATAGGGCACTTTAACGAGAGAACAATCCTTTGGGAAAATGTAGATGACCATTTCCTTGAAAACTGAGCTTTCAGGACAATTGAAAATGGACAACTTTCCTATAGAATAACACTTCATGAAAATTTTTTGAACAATTTTACAAAAATAAATGACACTTAGCCTTTTCTTGATGTGGACAATTTCTCTAAAATAAATAGGTCTTTGTATTTTAATTCGAACATTTTGTCCAAAAGAATTAATGCCTTTGTAAACTTTATCTCAGATAATTTGTCTAAAAGAATTCAACACTTATCCAAAAAAGGGTCAAAAATAAATTACCTTAGAAAAGAATTCCCAATTAAATAATTATCCCAAAAAGGTTTTGTACTTAGCTTTTACTTGACATGTACTATAAATATTGCTTGATCTTTAAAGGCCTAAAATAACTATGAAAATCTAAATCTTGCACATCCCTATTCCATGACCTTGATCTGCTTGGTTTCACCATGAAACCTACTTATATTGAATCATTGGACCACTCTTCAATCAGGATCTTACTCCTTCCACTTAACTCTTAGATTAAGCATTTTTTTGGTATGTAGACCAAATTTTGTCAACTCTTTAGTGATTTAGCTGGGCATCATTCCTATTATGCTTGAGAACTTAGACCATATACATGAATCTTGACTCATAACATATAATACATAGACCATTTACATTGACTAAAAGACACCTTTTTGATGTAACAAAGACTGAATTCCATTCTTTTCTAAGCTAGATTGAAGTGTGTTCCATGAACTCATGTACTAAAGTTAAGTGAATGTATATTATTTTCTTATCTCTGAGTTCTCTCACCTCTAAGAAGTTCTTAGTGGTTCTTATAGGTCATTGTAATTGTAATTTACCATTTATTGTCTAGCTCAAAAGTGGATATTTGCCCTCTCTTACTAATTTGATAAGTGATTAATGCCTTATTATGAAATACTTATGTAAAATTGATATCATTTGGTCGTGAAAGTGTCTCATAATGTGTATTATTTGAGTTTGAGTGATCAAATCATTAGTGCATCACCTCTTTTAAATTCTTTTATAAGTTATTGTCAAAATCTCTCTCCCTTTTCTAAGCAAGTGCTAGAATCTAGAAGGAAGCTGACCTTCTCCAGAGGTCTTATCCATTATTAGGATACCCACAACTTAGGATCAATCCCATGTTGGACTAGAATTAAGTAGGAATATTTGAACAATCCTTTTACTAAACTATGGTTCAAATCTAGAACAACAACATGGCCTAAGCTAGGGAAATTGGAACAAAGATCTTAAGGTGCTCAAACATGAATTCAAATTGGATTTTGACAAAACAAAAGATAGTAATGAATAAATTAACAGAACATTTGACCTATAATGAACACTTGAGAATAGGAAGTGGGTTAAAAAAATTAGGCATCTATGCTTAACAAGGGTTCAATGGCTTCAATTCAATTTTGGTCACTAAAAAAAGGCACCAAAGATCAACCATTTACATAGTATCTTGTTATGTATCATGCCATATAATATATCATCATGGGTAGTCTCCACCATACTGATCCATTTGGTCTCCTCGATTGTAACATCTACAAAATGTAAACCAAAAGTTACATCAAATCTTACATATATCTCTAAAACATACATTTATATATACCATGTATTTATATTTATCTACCTAAAAATAAAATAACCACAATAACTACATTTTACTCACCAATAATCACTCCATCTACTCAACCACCAAGCACCTCCTGCAATGCATGGATCTGTAGTGGTGTGAATCTTAGATACTGACTAGGCTGAATAACATGAGCATGATATGATCCAATTCAAATATACATTATGATAGACAAAATTAATGTAGGTTTCATGGTTGCGTATCCATGTGGATGCATTGGATCCTATCTATTTCTTTGTGGTCATGGTCGTAATTATGGTATCTTAAGTTGTGATACAATATCTAGTATTCTATATCATCTCTATCACTAGTGTTTTACTTTAAAAAACCTTATTTTATGAGGCCATATAATGGGAACCTTTATCAATGTGTCAAATTTATGTCCATATAACATTCCCTAATGGATTTACAAACTAGTATAATTCCTGAATAATGAATTTAATAATTGTGCAAAGTGTGGATAACATGCTTCCCAAGCACGCCCCAACTAGTATGCCCCCATTTAAGGTGATGTAAAAATGTTTTATATAATTTAACTCACCTAAAATGGGTAAGATAATTGTAAATCTTAAAATTTAACCATGTTTCTCAAATGATAGTATCAAATCCGAATCCTTTATTTATTTTTATCCAAGAATCTAAGCTTCTTGAAGAAGTTCATCTTGACAAGTGTTCTAAATCCTTCAAACTCTTTACCTTATTTTATCTTGGTCTAATCATCAATTATTTGTTATTTTTTACCTTTTCAATAAATATTTAATTACATTCTTAATTGTGGACTGTAGGAAATTTTTAATCTACCTTAAGATCTCAAGCCTCAAAGAGAATCTGTATTTTTTAATCTTAAATATGTATGTTCCTTCAATCCCAATTTATAAAAATTTATTATGGAATGAAATATCAATGGTCCTGAACTCTTTAAAATATGAATAATATATGTTGGTTGGTGACTTCAATTGTATCTTGAGAAATCATAAGAAAAGTGGCTAGATTTAGACAAATCCTCAATCTCAATTAGACTTCATTAAATTTGTCAATGAAAATAATATTTGAAACATTGATCCTACATTTGGATCCTTTACTTGGATTAACAAAAGGGTTGTGTTTGGAAATACTACAAAATGAATTTCTAGATTCTTCGTATCTAATCATTGGTTAAACCAAAATTAGATTCTTCACTTAGACATTCTAAAAGTCTCATGGTTGTGACAATATACCTATTTCCCTCACTATCAAAAGAGATAAATCTCCTTCTGGAATACATTTTATATTTTAGTAAATGTGACTAAAGGATCCAAGTTTGATGGACCTTGTGAAATATTGGTGGAAGGAACCAAACCCTAGAGGCATCACCAACATGTTTATTATAGCTCACAAGCTAAGAAATTTTAGACAACACTTATTAAAATAGAACAAGGAAGTATTTGGGAACACATTTAAAGCAATATATATTACTGAGTTTAATATCCAATGCCTTCAAGACTAAGTGCAGAGGGTGGATCATGACATAAACTCACTTATTATGGAAAAATGGCTAAGTGTAAAACTAAACTTAGTTTTGGTAAAATACGAGATTTTATGAAAACAAACATATAGAGTGTTAGCTTAAGTAAGGATACTTTAACACTAATTTTTTTCACCAATCAACCTTGATTACTCATAATCATAATATGTTAACTAAACTAAAAAATAGTAGGGGTCCATATACTAAAGATATGGATGTGATTAAAAGGAGGTATTTCATTTTTTGATAGTTCCTTAAGGACACTTACCCAAATTTTTATTTAGAGTAACAAGAATTTGAGAATATTATTTGAAAACTATCAATGATATTCAAAATTTTAATTTAATGATGCCTTTCATAGAAAAATAAATCCAAACTGCGCTTTTGAGTATGGACAATGAAAATTCCTCGAGTCTTGATGGGTTCCCTCTAAGAGTTTTTAAACATTTTTGAAAAATTATAAAAAGGTATATTTTCAAAGATGACAATGAATCCATATACTCGATAAAAATTAGAAGGATTTTAATTGCACATTTCTAGATCTAATCCCTAATAAATCTAATGTGGGCTCTCTAGACAACTTCATACCTATAGCCTAATACAACACCATTTATAATATTACCACAAAATCCTTGGCTAACCATCTCAAGATCCTCTTTCCTCTTCTTATTTTAGAATAATAAGGAGGTTTTATCCAAAATAAGCAAACCTTAGGAGTGGTTATTTTGCATAAGCTTATTCACTTAGGTAAACTAAATAAGGAAGGGAAAATGATCATCAAACTTGATATCAAGAAATCATATAATAGTGTTAACTAGAAATTTCTTTTCATAATCCTTAGGAATTTTGGGTTCTCAGAGGTTTAGTGGGATTAGATCAAGTCTTTAGTTTATAATCCTATGTTTTATATTCTTGTAAATAGAGTCCCAGTTGGATTTGTCAATGCTTTAAGAGGTATATGTCAAAGATATATTACCTCTCCCTACCTCTTCGTCAACATGGTAGAAGCCCTAGGTAGAGCCTTATTAAAGGTAAAATAGTTAAATATCATTAGTTTCTTCAATATTACTAAGAATGTAAACTTCTCTCATGGTTAGTTTGTGGATGATATGATTTTCGAAAACTTTACTCATGTTTGAGAAGATATAGTGCTGAGGAAAATTTTGTATTATTATCAACATGCTTTGGGTCAGGGTATTAACCTTTCTAATTCTATAATTTTCTTTCTCCACACTTCACCCCACAAACAAAATAATATAAAACAAATTCTTAGATTTTATTTAGGTTTTTTTTCTATAAAATACTTGGGGATCCCCCTCCTTGATGGGTGGTCAAAAATTAATTTTGTGACAGTATGATCACAATCTTCTAGAATAAATTGGCTTCTTAAAAATGAAAATGGCTCTCCTAGGTGGGAAAAATTCAATTAATTCAAGTTGTTCTCCAAGAAATTATAGTATATATGATTTCAATTTTAGATGCTCCTCTTAGTTTAAAATTCAAATTAACTAACATTTTAAAAAAAAATTGTGGAATGGTCATTTCAAGTCTCAAAAAAATTGATCTAATGAAATAGGAAGAGGTTTGCTTCACTAAATCAAAACGTGGGCTTGGAATCAAAAAATTTTCAAGATGAACATAGCTCTGAGAGAAATTTATATGGAGAGTATATTAGGACAACACTTGGAGAATCTTTCTTTGAATAAAGTATCTTGATAATATAAATGATATGGCTTCTATTTTTGTACAGAGCATTAGATGTATAGGTCTCACATATGAGATTTATTTTAGAAATGTAGCCTCCTTATTTTTAAATTCCTCTATTTGGATATTAAAAATGGTATTAAATTCTAAAAGGATGCATGGTCTAGTATGGGCCCTCTTTACAATCATCATTCTTTCAACATATTAGAAGAGTATTTTTCAAACCTATGTAGACCTTTAGTTTGTAATTACTAGGTTGAAACCCAAAGGGTATGATGGTCTCATTGAAGATGGATAAATTTAAGTCATTATTCTACCAACCGTTCTTCTTATCTTATAATTTCTTCCAAATTATTCTTGAACTATTACCACATCAGCAGTTAAATGGAAGCTAACTCATTAAAACGGTTTAGAGATCCTTACAATAAATTTTTAGTAAAATAAGGCTAAAATAAATTGATCTCTCATATTAATACACCTTCATGTCCTACATAAATGTTTTGTATCCCTCAATATCCTCCTAAATTTTATGTAAATATGTGTTTGTCATAAAGAAGAAATCTCTCTATGGGACAAACTCCAAAGGAATGGTTTTTTGGGCCCCTCTTTGTGCATCGTCTATAAAGATAATTTAGAAACCCCAAACCAAGTCCTTTATCATTGTTCCTTTCCTTAGATAATTTAGTTTTGGTTATTTAATAAAATTAATAGACATTGGGTAACACCCAACTCTATTCATGTAATTCTAAATTTAACTAGATAGGAGGAGGGCATTGAGTAAAAAGTATCTCGGTAATGGCCTATCTCTGATCATATGGAGCATATGGAAAGAAAGAAACAATAGTGTCTTTAAGAATGTGTCTCTATCTTAATATCTCCTCTCACTTAAAATAGAGGCACTAATTCAAGATATCTTTGAGGCTAAAGCATTTTTGCATAAAATAAAATCACTAGAGAAGATCTTCATAGTATATTAAAATGAAGTTATTGAAAAATAACTTCATTCTCCCTTCCTAAAATTACATAAGGTTATTGACCTCTTGGAAGCCTCTAATCAAAATTTATTTCAAGATAAATTTTGATGGGGCATCTGATGGTAACCTAGGTCTTTCTGGTGGAGGAATCTTTAAAAATTATTTAGGACAAGTGCTTTCATTTTATACATTCAACATTCAATGGTCTTCTAACAATTTGGCTGAAGATTTAGCTCTTCTCAGAGGTTTAATAACCACTTTTGATTAAAATTTTAGGAAACTATTCATGGAAGGTGATTTTTTATTTAATACTAATGATGTTAAAATGAGAAGAACTAATTAGTGTCAACTCAATTCAATTATTTGAGATATCCTCCATGTCATTCCTTTTTATGACATTTATTTTTCCCACAACTATCATGAGACAAACTATCCAGTAATTGTTTTGATAGCTTTAGAGCTCTTGACCTTCCTCCTATTCAATATTGGTACTATGAAGGCCCCATACTTGGGAATAATGCACATAATAAATTAGAAAAATGATTGACCCACTAAAAACATCCCTTTTTTTCAATTTTTCATTGAGGGATTTAGTAATGGTTAGCCATTTTTGGCTTACATACAAAACAACCTAGACACAGTTGAGTCTCTAGATGTCCTGGTGTAAAGAAAAAATGATCAAATGGCTTGAGTAGAATTTTTGATGGAATGAGTGGTCTCAAGGTATCATGTTGCTCAAAAATATTTCGAAACACTTTAAGCTTGCTTAAAGTGTAATTTGACAATATTTGAAGGATAGGTCTATAGAGCAAAGAGAGGGATCCGAGGAGGTTCTCATGGTGGTCAAAGCAATTTAGGGTCATGGAACAAGTATACATGATATTTAGGTTTTCATAATTCATTTGATCATTCAAATATTTAGAAACAGTTCTAACATAAATTTAGAAGAGTTTGTAGGTTAAAAATCTAAGTGAAAAACCTTTTATTTGGCTAAGTCCTTACATGACATATTATGTTAGGATCTTATTTGGCTAGGTTAAATTCTTATGGGCATTTTTGTTTGGCTAAGTATTAATATTTTAGGCCAAGTGCTAATATTTCCTTTAGGATAATGGTTTCAGGTTTTCTTTGGATAAGTGTTGGGAATTATTTTAGACATTTTTTCCAAAATAAAAATCTTGAAGCACAAATTCTTTCAGACATTTTATCCATAGAAGAAGGCCAAGTATAATTATGTTCAGAAAATTATTTGAGACAATTTTCCCGAGGACCAAGTTCTTTCAGAAAATTTTTTTTCAACAAATGTCCTGAATGTAAAAGCACTGAAGACATAATTATTTCATGAAAAATGGCCGAAACAACAACAAAAAAAACCCACAAATAAAATTCTCGAAGACATAATTGCATCAGCCAAATTATCTTGAGGAAATTATTCCAGTAGAGTGATATTCATGCAAGTGTCAAAGTTCAATCTCAGCGGTCATCCACTAGGGTCCAAATATTGGTGGTCATGCAAATTTCATTGACAATCATGTAGACATTGAATTATGGGCATGTAAACATCAAATTAAGGTTACAATAAATAACCATTAGATTTCAAATTTCTGAGTGATGGACACATAAATGCTAAATATTTTCATGTAGACATCAAATACAAACATGTTAACATCAAATTAAAGCCTCATCAAATGACCATTTGGGTTAAAAATTTGTAAAGGATCTCTAAAATGAATGTATGAGTTCCAAGAGGCACGATATCAAGATCATAATTAGATCTAACGATGAGTAGGAAAAGATAGAGTTAATTGTCCTAGTAATATCATAGGCTCACATTTAATCTCAAAACATAAATTAGTGGTATATGTTAGGTCATAGAGTCAATTTTCCTAAGGATGAATGTGAGACCACCATGTGGTGTAAACATAGAAGAATATAGTTTGATAATAAGATCTTGAGAAGAGATGCAGGGCTACCAAGTGGCACCATCTCAAATTAAGTTGACAAGTCAAGGTTAGATATAGGGCTCATAAGTATTCATATAAGGAAGATAAATGGTGAGTGGGGTTTAGAGAGGTCAAAAATATGATAAATCTCAAATCAAGTGTGAGGCCACCAAGTGTCTTAATTTGGTCGGTGATCCCACGGAGCTTCTAGTAAGGGTCAAAGAGGCAATTTTTGACCAAGGCATATAGATGCATAGTAAACCAAGTTCAAATACAATTTGGGTTGAGTCAAGATGAACATTTTAAGGATGGAATGGCACCAGTAAAGCATTGCAAAGACAGAATAGGTCTTTCAAACCTAGTATAAATCAAGTTTGGACAAGTAATTGATGAAAAAGGACTAGGCATTGAGTAGAGTGTCATCTATATTAAAACTATAGGAATACCAATAATAGGATTGGTTTTCAATCTATAGTTAGACCTATTTTTAGGTTCTAAAGTAAAGGCAAAATAATTACTTGTAGCTGCCAAGGTAGATAAAGCATAGATATATCAGTTTCAACATATGAGGATTTTGTCCTTGTAAATAGATTAAAAAAAAGTGGCATGGAGTTCTAAGGAGGAGATCTATTGGATAGATAGTGATAATGATCATTTAATCATTTTATAGATATTTCAAAATTTTTTCCTTCTTGATAAGATCATGACTTAGCATCCTTGAATTAACACTCATCCATCAAGAGTAGTTGGACCTCAATCAATGTTTTTGGCTTGCACAGATCCCTCTCTCTCCTTATTTTTTATATAAATAAAGGCTCCTAAGCCTTGAAAAAAGAGGTGAATCCCTCTCTTGGGCATGATTAGGCTCTACCAAGATTGATCTTTGTAACCTATTAAATTGAATAAAGCATTGTTTTCATATTTCATCATATTAGTATAGTGTGTTTATGTCAGATTGATTTGCATATGTGGTATAAGTCTCTCCCTTGCCAAGTCATGATCTCACCTAGTTGGTACTTATCTTGTTGTGCAGGTCATGTTTAGTGTTTAGTGTTACTTAATATAATCTAGAAAGTGGATACATTGACTAGTTAGATGCCTTTAATCAGACCTTTCCATCACTTCCCTTAGTTTTTGATCACTTGGTGAACCTCTGCATGTAATGTTGATGCATAACAGATATTTAGAGTTGTAAATTTAGTCTTTTACTTATCTCATTATTGTTTTTTAGAAGTTCAAAAGAGTGGATAAATGATCAAATTAATAGTGAGTCACTTCCTTTACATGTTTTCATGAATTGTTACACATTTCTCTCTCCCTTTTCCTAGTGAAAGTTTAGTTTAGGTGATAGATCTGAAAGGAAGCTAGCATTTTTTGGAGGTTTAATCCATTATTAGGATATCCACAACTTAGGATCAATCCTATGTTATATTATATTTGAGTAATAGGACCTGAATAATCCCTTTCTCAGCTAAGGTGAAATCTAGAACACCAATAGTTCTGGCACACCCTGTGAGACTAAGGTCCAAGAGAGTGAAAATATTTTTGGTGTGTCTTTCCTCTAATAAATTTTTGAAATCAAGTAAGTTATCAATAATGGTGACTATGAATCAAAATTAATTGGTAGAAGCAACCCAGGTGCATAATCACCATCATTTGGTATATATCATAACCCACTTGATCAAGATGCATGTTCTTTCATTCCTTATCCTTCATATCAAGTTAGCAATGTTCATGGATTCACCTCAAGTGGCCCTCAAGATCCAATGTATCAACCCTATCATAATTTGCCTAACTCTAGTCATCCAGAAATGAGCCTTAAGGGGATGATGTTTAATTTTGAGAGACTAATGGGGAACACATTTTTTATAGGTAACAATAGAATCTTGAACAACAAGCTTATGTTTAGGAGGAATTGAGGTTTCAATATGATTTATTGGTTGGGAAAGACCAAGCCATAAAATAAAATGACTATCAACTACTCTTAATGAGATTAACCAACCCTAAACCCCAATTTCCCTATCCTATTCATTCTCAAACCAACCCCTAGCCAACCTTGTCAAATCACACCCTTATTAGTTAAGGAACATGAATCCATGTGATCTTAGATCCTCTCATATGCCAATGCCCCTAACTATGTCATACCCTCTCTTGTGAAACCACCCTCTCCTAAACCCATTTAGGAAAAGGAGAAGGTGGCAAAACCTTATGCTTTCCCCTCATGGAAATTAATCAAGGTGGGCATAATGAAGAAAATAGAGGTGGTAGCTAAGGTGGTCCATGACCTAGTCCAACAAAAAGAGGTGTTAGCTCAGCTCAATGAAAATTACTTACCAAATTTTCAAGACTTTCCCTCCCTTCCCCAAGAATTACATAAAAGATCCTTTGAGTTCACTAATTGGAAGGATACTCTCTTGAGCTATAAGCAATCTAAACTTTTTCACCTCCCACAATCTCCCTTATGGAGGAAGAACTTGTTTTACAAAGAATATAGGAGGATCTTGTAGTAAAATTTTAGCCTTAAGAGGAAAAAATAAGTTTTTATGATGAATATATCATGATAGGAATTCCACTTCATTCAAAAGGAGAAGAGTCAGGTTTTGATCAGAATTCTTGGCATGGCTTTGATGAATTAGATCTTGAAAGTTGTATTGGTGCCTTCATTCTTAAAGAGGTGTGTATTCAGGATATAGCTCAAGGCCAAGGGGATTTTATTTTCTTCCAAGAGATTCCATTCAATTTAGCTACAGATGATGGTGACCAATGTATAGATATTGACATAGTCAATCAACTAGCTGACCAGGTTGGAGAGGTCATGAATAATTAAGAGGAAGAAATACAGAAAAAGGAGGATCGAGATGAAGCATGGAAATAGTTGTACCATGAATTTGTGGACTAGGTAGAGGTTTTAAACTAGCCTATGCCTCCTCTAGAGCATGAATATGAACTTTCCAACAAAGTTGAATAAGTTGACTAGTCTAAAGATGAATTATACATTGAAGGTAGTAATGATGTAGTCAATAATGAATAAGAATGTTCAAATCTAGATCCATAAGAACATTAAATTTTAGGCCTTAGGTGGATTGAGATACTCTATATGATTCCTTTCAGAGCAAACGAAGCAAAGATGGTGTTGAATTTGGCTTGTCTCAGATGACCAAGGGGAAGCTACCTTTTAGGATGACTTAGAGATTTTCTACCTAAGCTTAGACAATCAACAAAGTACCAATGATAGGAGTCATCATATTTTGTGCTTAATTCAAATCATAAAATTGAGCCATCAGATAAAGAAGTTACAAGAGCCCCTACAATCCACTTTAGAGAAAACTTTGAAGAAATGGACCAATATGTTTACATTAGAGACCTATTTGTCCCATTTCTTTCACTTGAGAGCATGCCAAAAGAGTCAAAAACTAGGAATCTCAGCTCACCCATCATGAGCTCTCAAAAGCAAGGTGTTTCCCATCCTTGTCCATCACAAGTGAGTGATGCTAAATATTTTCCATTTGATCCAAGGGGAAGATATTTGTAAATTACATTCTTATACATATTAGAATAGTTTTCATGTTTTCCTCCAAGTGACTATGTGCACATTTCTTTAATAGGTTAGTTTTTCCTTATTTCCTACAAGTGCCTAGATGCACTTGCCTTTAGTTGTTTTGTTCTAGTTGTCCTTTCGCTTCAAGTGGAATTTCCAAAAAGGGCCAACCTTATATCATTTTAAATTAGCTAGGAGAGAGAGGTGACTCCATGCCCAATGTATCATACAAGGAAAATAATATGGGTTATCAGGAATAGCAGATGTGATTCCTTATAAGTCTCCAGAAATGTTGGCCATTTTTGGCCCACATACAAAATAGCCTAGATACAGTGTAGTCTTTAGAGGTTCTAGTGTAGAGAAAAAATAATCAAATGGTTTGATCAAAATTATAGATGGAATGAGTGGTCCCAAGGTCTCATGTTTCTCATAAATATTCTGAAACACTTTAAACTGCTTAAAGTGTAATTTTTCAAGATTTGAATGTCAAGTCTACAAAGCAAAGAGAGGGATATGAGAAAGTTCTCATGGTGGTCAAAGCAGTTCAGGGTCATGGAACAAATCTATACAAGCTTCAAGTTTTCATAATACATTTGAGCCTTCAAAGATCCAACAATGGTTCAAACACAAATTTAGAAGAGCCTACAGGTTAAAAAGCTAAGTGTAAAACATTTTATTTGGATGTCCTTACTTGGCATATTATTTTGGGCTCTTATTTGGCTAAGTAAAATTCTTCTGTGCCTTTTTATTTGGCTAAGTATTAATATTTTGGACCAAATGCTAATATTTCCTTCAAACTAATGGTTTTGGGTTTTTTTGGCTGTGTTGGGAATTGTATCAAACATTTTATCTGAAACTAAAATTCTATAGTGTAAATTCTTTTGAACATTTTGTCTATAGAAAAATTCCAAGTATAACTATGTTAAGAAAATGAACTAAGATAATTTTCCTGAGGACCAAGTTCTTTCAAAAAAAAATTCCACAATAAATGTCCTAAATGCAAAAGTTCCAAAGATATAATTCATTTAGGAAAATTGGTTGAAATAAAAAAAAAACCTATAGACAAAAGTCTTGAAGACATAATTGCATCAGCCAAATTGTCTCAGGGAAATTGTTCCAGTAGAGTGATATTTGTGTAAGTGTCAAAGTTCAAGATCTGTAGTCATCGATTAGGATCCAAATATTGAAATTACCACATATATAATTTATGGACATGTGGATGTCGAATAATGGGCACACAAACATCAAATTAAAGCTACAATAAATAACCATTAGATTTCAAATATCTAAGTGACAGTCATGTAGACGTCAAATAAATTTGCATAGACATCAAATATAGGTGCACAAATGTCAAATTAAATCCTCATTAAATGATTTTTTGGGCTAAAAAATTGTTAAGGATCTCCAAAATAAATGCACAGGTACCAAATCACATGAACTCAAGAGCAGAATTAGATCTAATAATGAGCAGGCAAAGATAGTGTTAGTGTGTCTTGATGAGATTAATAGATCACATTTAATCACAAAAAATAAATCAATGTTCTTATGGATAAACATGAGACCACCATGTGGCATAAACATGTAAGTAGACAGACTGACAATAGGATCTTAAGAAGAGATATAGAGCTACCAAGTCACACTAGCTCAAATAAATTTTACAAGTCAAGGGTAGATATAGGGCTCACAGGCATTCATACAAGGAAGATCAATAATGATTAGAGGTTAGAGAGGTTAAAAAGCTGATAAGGCTCAAATCAAACTTGAGGATGCCAAGTGTCTTAATTTTCTCGATGAGCACAAAGAGCTTCCAACAAGGGTCAAAGAGGCAAATTTTGACCAAGGTAGATAGATACATAGTGAACCAAGTTCAAATACAATCTAGGTTGAATCAAGATGAGAATTTCAAGGATAGAATGACATAATTAATGTTTTTTAGAGAAAGAATAGGTATTTCAGACCTAGTATAGATCAAATGTTGACAACTTCTTGAAAAAAAAAGACTAAGCATTGAGCAAAGTGTCATGTATATTTAAAATATATGAAAACCAAAAATAGAATTAGTTTTCAATCTTTAGTTAGACCCAGGTTTAGGTTTCAATGTGAATTTAGAATAGGTACTTGCAGCTACCTAAGGTAGATCAAGCATGGCTCTATTAGTTTCAAGATATGAGAATTTTGTCCTCATAAGCAGATTGTAATCACCCTAAATTGGTCAAGACAACACACATATTATGTATTTTCATGGTCCTTTCACTGGAGACTCTGAATAGAGAATATGAGATTTATTCACATTTACCCAAGTCCTCTTGTCTGTCTTATATTGGTCTTACTACATTCCCTAGACATCTCTTTGCCTATTCCCAATCATCCAAGCTTACTAGGTTTGACCCTTTTAGGCCCAGAGACCTATTTTATACATTGACCCATCCCATCGGATCCCAAACCTCCTGGACAATAGCATCCAAATATGGACTATAGTGTTGAAACCCAAGGTGTCCAATTTTTGGTGTTGTTGTCTAAGCCCAGTTTTGGTTCTAACACTCAGTTTCTTCCATAGGATAAGTCTTACCCCTTTTTTTTTCTTCATTCCTAATTTTCCCAATGTCAGCCAAATATAAATAATCTCTCAAATTTTAAATAATGAGTCTCTTATATAAAGGACTACACAAGGCATTTTACATCTAGCACTTACTACTTTGGCATATTAGACATAAAAAAAATTAGTCAATAGTATAGCTAAGTTTCTTTGCATCACACTTAGATTCACATGATTGATCAAAGAAGGACCTAAGAAATATTCATTCCTACATAAATTAAGCACATTGACTATGCATGTTCCCTAAGGGAGAACTACATCAGATTTGAGACCTTAACTTGAGGTTTAATGTAGGTAGTAATCAAAATAGTAGGCATTCTTAGTTGTGTGATCATTCTTTCCCTAACCCAATTTTTCCCCCTGTTGCTTTTGATCTATTTTTCATTTCCATGTACATAGACAAGTACAAGTATTGAATATTGAATTAGACCTACAATGAGTTTTGATGACTCTCAAGAGCTAAAATTTGATATGTAGGGTCTCTCAGAATAGATGAATAGAACCTAGAAAGCTCAAAAAGCTTAGATCCACAAGACTATAGTTCTATAACTAAGATTACAGTGTTGGACCTTCATGTGTCCCATTTATGGTGCTACTATCTAAGCAAAAAATAGAGTTTTGGGTCCTATTTTTGATAGTTTACCTAGCCAGATTAGTAAATATCAACCTCTGAATCTTCCATCTCAGTCTAGAAGTATATAAGTTTTATTCTCTTCCCTCTTTTTTGTTATATTTAGGAATTAATGAAATAATTATAGATTCAATAAATTATTAGGCTAATTAAGGCACATTTATTATTTATTTAACCCTTAATCTAGACCTCTTTACTATTTATGAAATTAACCCCTATAGTTTCCCAATTTTAATAAAATATTTGGTGAACCCGAATTGATGCAAATTTTCACACAAAAACCCTAGAAATCCTAGGGCTAATTATTTTTTATTTTTATCAATATTTTATTAAATTTAAAAATCATAAAACTATAAATTAATTGATATATTCTCAATAAATTCACTAAAACCCTAGATTTCAAAACTAGGTCATCCAATAATAAGCTTACCTCTTTGCCACTTTTAGACAATTACTTTGGAATTTTTGTAAAATAATTACTTTGTCAAAATTTATTTCAAAATTTCAAACTCAGTAGTTTCTTATGAAAAAAATTAATTTCCAAAGTTCTAATTTTTGTATGAATTATTATGCAATTATTCAATTTTAAAAATTCTAAAACCCTAGCTAAAAACCCTAGATTCCCAAACTAGGTCCTCAAACCTGAAATTACCCTCCCTTATAATTTTAAGAAACATAATTTGAATTTATTGTAAATTGTTTGGGTTAGCAAAAGTAATTTTCAAAAAACAATGTTAGTAGTTCTTTGTACATGTATTTTCTTCATAATAATTTTAAAAAATCTCTTTGGTGATAAAATGGCCACAAATCCACTTCATCCTTCTCATTCCATAGATAAATTTCTTAATTTTTCTCACAATTATGATAACGAATGGACCAATTTACAAAATTACACACTAGATAAAAATGTGGAAAATGATTTTATATCTAATGAGGATAATTACCATTGTTGAAATGAAAAATATTACCATGTATATGAAATTGATAGTGAAGAATATATAGATATATCTTCTCCTCTAAAACCTATCTCTTTTGTTCCTTCTTCTCAAAATAATACTTTTACTAAATGGGAAAAATACTTTTCACCTCATTTTCCTAGGCACAATGCACAAAATGCACAAAGTAATCATGTGCTTTCAAAGGAACATCTCATTGGTGATGATTTAATTACATGTGAACCTAATCTCTCTCTACCTTTTGCTACCACTATGTTTAAAATACAACAATATAAAGGCAATAGAATCAAATTACCAAAGCATAGTTCAAATGATACATTATGTGTTTTTAACTCTACTCTTTCAAAAGAATATTCAAATGATAACTCTTCTACTCTTACTTCTCATGATGAAAATGAAGAAAATTTATATATTCCATCCATGGATAGCATAGATACACATGATATTCCAAATTCCAATGATAACTTATTGCATATTAGAAAGGAATGAAATATTTCTCTTTCACCTCTGCCTAGCAATGATGGAAGTGATTATGAATACAATAGTGAACATGTAAATGAGTATGAAAATGAAAGTAAATATGAAAATGATACTTCAAATTCTTCTATTTCAAATGAACAAAATAAAGATTGTGATAAGGCATGGAATAATGATGACTATTATTCATATAGTGAAGAAGAAAATGCATCTCATACTTCTAACTATTCTCTCACTCATCTTAATTCTCATGCATGTCAAAATGTTGATTCTAAATCTATGAATGATTCTACTTCCAATCATCCACATGTTAATTAAAATAACACATTTGCTACTAATTTAGAGTTTGATTCACTAGAACATAAAGATACCAATGAATCCCCCAAGCGACCCCTCACTACAGTAGAACCTAATTCTCACCCATCACCAAAAGAGAATGGTAGCCCACATGCCTCTCAAAAGGTCCAAGCTACAATTACTCCCAAGGTTCAAGTGAGCACACCACCTCTTTATGATCCATTTACTAAATGTATCATTCCTATGACTAAAATTAACAGTCAAATTCAATGATTAAAAGAACCACTTAAATACAGTAATGTACCATCCTAAGAGATCATCTCTTTGATGCATGAAATTGGTGAATGATAATACCAAGTATAACTCCTTACACTACAAAATAAAGATTATACATCTTGGATAGATGCCAATGATCTACATGGTAACCATGTTCTAAAAACATTCATAAAAGTTTCATTGCCTAAGCATCTCCAAGAACCATCATTACATCACTTTGATGGAACTAGAGATCCATTCACACACCTTCAGGCCTTTTGGAAATCTTTGCCACCTCAGACAAGTCCTTTGATTCTACTCAAGTTATTTCAACAAACATTAGTGGGGGAAACATAGAATTGGTTCTTTTATTTACTCCCCATTGGTTCATTACACACATATGATGACCTAAAGGAGGATTTTATCAAGAACTATAGTACAAACATGGGCCTTCATGTTACATATGAGAAACTTGCCACACTACATCAAAATTATTCAGAGCTAGCAAGTGAGTACATCTGAAGATTTAAGGCTTATTTGTTAATATTGATATACATAGTAGCAGATCTAGAGGTTTAGCATATATTCATCAAGGGCCTTCACCAACCTCTCCTCAATCATTTACTATATCAGATAATTATCTAAGCAACAATTTAGGTGATGATTCTACCCCAATTGATGACAAAACTTATGGGAGCCATAACTTTTGCACCATAACTCTGATTGACTCCCCATTTGAACCATTAAAAAGCTATGAATGAGGATAAAATGGTGAGATGGCACAAAGATCTACTTGGTGGTTTTTTACACTTGAAAACCCAATGAAAGTGCCCCATAATTTAATTTTAGTAGTGCAGTAGAAAAATAATAATTCCTCAAATTTTGTATTGTTGTAAATTGTGGAATTCAAACCACTTAATCTTGATATTTGTGTCCTTCCACATCCTCCTCCTACCTTCAAAATGTGTATAAATTAAGATATAACCCAAAATGGAAATCAAAGATCTCTTCCTAGAGATAAGCATATGGTTGTATTGTAATCTTGAGTAATAAAACATCTCTTCTCAAAGAAATAATTATTATTATGTTATTTTCATGTTCTTGAAATATCTATCAATCAAAACTTCTGAATTTTAGATCAGATAGATCCTTGTTTCAAACATTTGTGTTACACAATTCTAGCTTTAGAAAAGAAATTGGGATTGATTGAGGTAGATTCAATTGATTGGATTACTCTAGATTTCACAGCAACATCTTCATATAAAACTCTTACTACTCAACATCCACCATGTCCTAGACAAGATCAAAAACCACAACCAAAAAAGTAAATAGTTAAGAATAAAGAACAAGTTTCTAGAACACCACCTGTAGTATGAAATACAAATAATTACCAACCAACATCACTACAGTTTGATTCAGATTAGGATAGACCATCTATCACATTATCAGCACTACTAGCTAGGAGGTTGATCACATTACCTTCTATTCATTGATGAGATCCACATCTTTTACATATACAACCATATCAACCCTTTTATAATTAACATCATATCCATGGACACAATGTAGATACCTATTTTGGACTCTAAAATTGCATTTCCAGATGTGTTGATAATGGTATTATAACATTCACATATGAGGCACCAAGTTCTCCTCCATCATGGAAACCTAGACCTCATTCCTCCATGACTGAGTCATCCTAGGACATTCCTTTATAGGAATCATCGGTCACTCATCATGAGATTCATGTGGTTCCTAGGATAGAATCTCAGAAGAGATCTCATATTCCAACTATTCAAAAAGTTTGGAAGCCAATTTAGAGAATACAACCTACATATAACATCGTTGTCCAAGGAATACATAGTGTAGTTCCATATACTTATCTAATACCATCATAGGCACAACAACAAATTACAGATTTAGATAGATATTCACTCTGAGTAAACTTTGTAGGTCTTATTTCACATAGCAATCCATTATGTTTGAGATCAAATGAACATTCTCTATAACATAAAGTTTCAACATCACAACTAGACATATTACATTTTCTAGAGTTATCATAGCCCACTATAGTTAGTGCATCACAGACAACATCAGCTTCAGGATAGGGTCTTACATAGCATGAGCAATATGGGCACTTGTTCACTTAGTCAATAGGGTTCAAATAGTGTTATAACATAGTCTGATACAACATACATTCATTTCAACATCAGTACATTCATTTCAACATCAGTTTATAAATTCACTTAAGAAGGCAATGATGGAGCTAAAGGTCTAGCTTACCATTATATTCCTAAGCCACTCATGGGAAGGTAATACACACATAGTGCTATCTTACTTTTCCCTCCTACTAACAACTAACATTCCTAATTCTAGATAGCCATCTCTAGCTAGAACCAACCTATCACATTCCAGATCTTACCAAATCAACTGATAAAAACCTTTTCTCCAATCTCAAATTTATTTAATTTGTCTAAATAAGTTACCAATTTAAGAATCTATACCTTACTTATATCCTACTTACAAACCAATTTACTGTACCAAATCAGTTTTACCAATAAGATTGTCACTTACATATGATTACAAATCAAACAATTACAGCCAAACATATCCTAAATATCATCTTATCAAATATATCAACACAATAAAATCACATATCCTAAATAACATTTACCAAGCAAACATAACTTCAACATCAAACACCAAATCAATTATTCCAAACCATAACATTACAATACCAGTATAATCTAGAATACATAATGCACATACACATGAGTTTCAAAATCAAACCAGTATCTATATAACACATAAGTTTTTAGAACATATACATCATGTCAAGGTTAATCAATCATGGATAGGGATCATGCCCTCACATTCCATCTCACTCTCTACTCTAGTGATCAACCCATAATCATGTCTAGCATTCAATGACTCTCCTCCTCCTCTAACTCCTAAATGCCTCTTACATCGATTATCTAGCTCCAAAAAATGACCATACACCTCATGCAAGTATTCATGTCACCATTGAAGATCCATATAATAATCTAAAATCTTGGATCTCACCACTCCATAATTTGAAGGAGGCATCCTGTGCTTATCTTGCTCATCCCTAAGCTCATCTCTCTCTCCTACTACCTTAACATAGGTAGCTGTAACTATAATAGCTCCGTCAAAAAAGTGAGCATAAAAACTAGTCATAACTATATCTCTCTCTATAAAACCCCCCTCCATAGCATCATCAAGAACATGTTGTGTAAGCTCATGCAGTATAGACTTAATAATAGTCTCCCAAAACAAATCATCCCCACCACTAACCCCAGTATGTGCCTCACTCTACTCACCCACCACCTTACCTAAGTGTAACAAAATTACTCTCTATTAATCATATATAATCTATAAATAACAACAAAAACATACATAAATATATAAGCCACATTATAGCCACTCACCTCCCACCCTTTGAATCAGCCTAGGTTGCTCATATTCAGGAATATATGGCACATCAAGTGGATATAATAGAGCCCATCGATGCCTCGACCAACACACCATATATGCCTTGATGCACCCTACATCATCTACATTAGGAACATATATAATATAATTCTTATACATCCAATGGCAATGATTCCAACTCCACCTTAGTCTAAAATGAGCTCCCACTCTCACTGGTACTCGCACACTCCTCAACCATATCCATGATATATGAGGAACATCCTATCAAACTTTAAACTACCTAGTCATGCACTCATACTAAAAGTGCTCATAAACTCCAGACCAATGATCATGTAACAAATAACTCAATCTCATGTACTATAGTTGCTCTCCATCCTTTATCCATTTGAGAAATCCTCTATAGGGCCCCCATCTGATGTCATCAACCACCAATCTATCTATAAACTACCTATAATAATTTATCTTAGGGGATCAAATAGCCAACTCACTAGTCTAATACTCATAATTTTTTTTTGGATATGCCTAACCCACCCTCAGCAATCCAATTGGCCATACAACCACTATATGCTCATAAGCCCAACAATGCAACAAATTGGTTACACCCACACCACTACTAAAAGAATCCTACATAAATCTATATAAATATTTGTAAAAATAAGCGAGAATATTCCACCCCCATGAAAACATGGTACCATACATATCAATACTTTAAACCACTCTGTGTATCCTATAATCAATAGATACTCCACTACCATCCATAGTAATAAAAGAATCCAATAATACAACAAACCACTTCTATAGGCATGGAACACTTGACTACATAATAATAAATAGTAATATATCATTGTCACTACCCCTATAGTGTAATCCTGTGGGTATACCTAAATAGTATCTAGATGCATGATCAACGGCATCCACACCCATGTCATCCTGTAATGACACGCATCACCCATTGATCGAGAAATGTAAAATATGATACACATCCTCTAGAGTCATAGTAATCTTCCCTATCAGAAGATAGAATGTAAACATTTAATAATTCCACATCTCACATAAGGTGATGATCAAATATCTATCCCACCGCACTATACCAAGATCACATAAATGACCCAACCTAGCCCCATCCATAACAACATGCTCATCAGCAAATAACAACAAAAATATCACATTCTCTACAACCTGGACTCTACAAAACTCTCTCATCCACACCTTGCCCTTAAAAAACTATCAAGTAGATTATATGTCAAACAAACATGCCAGAGACAAACATATAAAAATTTCCAAAATTCGGCTTTAGATATGAACATAAGTCAAAACCTATTCTTACTCACTAGGAAAACCTCATCACCATCGTGAATATATGCTACCAACTACTCATAATGAGTCACAATGGGTTCTCATCTCCTTGGCATCTACTCACTCCATATCTCTAATATCAAACTAGCCAATACACACATGAATCACAATTTAGTCAAAATTTCCATATATCAAACCACTTTCTCAATAAAAGTAAAATTCTACTTGCCCATAACTTGAGCTTTGTAACTCCATTTTAAAAACCATTTTGTTCCTTAGAATCATGATAATGACACCTTTAACATAAATTATTACTCTCTCTCTCTCTCTCTCTCTCTCTCTCTCTCTCTCTCTCTCTCTCTCTCTCTCTCTCTCTCTCTCTCTCTCTCTCTCTCTCTCTCTCTCTCTCTCTCTTGTAATATGTTATTTACCTACCATGGTACACACATCTGTACACCTATCTGGTACTTAGATTGGTCCTCACCAAACAAACATCCATTCAAAACATTTAAACAACCTAGCCTATTTGATAAAATCACTCTTTCATCCCATTCAATCTATTTTTACCTCATTTTCATACCATGGCACAACAGCTTATATATATCTACTAAACCCAAATACAAGATTTGATCCTAATCAACCAAAGATACCATTCACTCCCAGTAATTTAATTTCACCAATTTAACAATGGATTTTCAATCTATTTGATACATGTGAACCACATTTTTATATGTTTTTCCACTATTCCTTACTTTTGGCTCAACCTCCTCTATCATGGATCTCATCCCTTTCCCCAAAATAGGAATATTTCATATAATTTAGACTCAAACCCACTAAAGTGGAGTTGAGAAAATTTGCTCCAAAATGTTTTTCTTATGTTCCAAATAAAATAGACCATTTCAAACCGTTTGGGCCATAGATCATTTTGAATGAATTGGACTATTTTGAATAATGTGGACTTATACCCTGTAAAGTGGAGTGGAGAAAATTTTCTCCAAAAAATAAATTTTATATATTCTAAATAAATTGGTGTTTAAAACCATTTAGAAATAGATCATTTCAAATAAATTGGTTTATTTTAAATAAAATGGACTTATACCCACTAAAGTGGAGTGAAAAGAATTTTCTCTAAAAATAATTTTTTTATATTTGAAATAAATTAGACTATTTCAAAGCATTTGCGCATAGATCATTTTGAGTAAATAGGGATATTTTGAATAATTTAGACTTATACCTACAAAATGGTCAATGGTTCAGAAGAAGATTTTCTCCAAAAATAATTTTTTTCCCAATAAGTTAGACTGCTTAAAACCATTTGAGAATAGATCATTTCAATTAAATTGGGTCATAGATAATAAATAATTTGAAGCTATACTGACTAAAGTGGAGTGGATGATATTTTATCCATAAATATGTAACTTTTCTATATTCCAAATAAATTGAATTATTTCAAAACATTTGGGAGTAGATCATTTTGAATAGATTTGACTATTTTGAACTCATGGCACCCTTCTGGGCCTTCATACTGATCATTGATCCTTTGAAGTAGCTTCCATAGCTGGGACACATGGCACCGTTTGATTGGCCAAATTATGGATGAAAAAATATTTAGCAGTCTAGTTCATCTACATAATAAAATATCTCACTGAAAATAACTTGTTTGTTTTTTATTGGGAAAATATTCTGAATGAGCAAGTGTCAATATACTAATTCAATAATCTAAGGGAATCTCCAACCATAAATCAAATTGCACTAATAACTAGAGCAAAGTAATTCTAAATTAGAATAAATTAATTTTGAACTATTTTTGGAATAATTTAGAATTGATTTGTATGAAATTGATGATAATGTTTATTACTAGAACCATAGTTTATAATCAGTAAATACACATGAAAGAATCATGCGAAGTTACATCTCTCTAAACATTGATTCACAACCGTTGGCATGCATTTTTTTCTTTCTCCCAAGAGTGTGATGATTGACATCATTTTTATTCTCCAATCCTTTTAATCTTTCTAACTTCCATTTCTATTATATCTACTTGACGTAACATAACTCATTTTCAATTTTTGATTTGTAACACAATTTTTAGAATTACAATCAATGAACAATGTGTTGGCAATTGAAAAATCATCTCCGAAGGTCCCTTTAAAAATAAATTCATCCAATATTTTTATGTTTATATTAAATGTTTTATAATATTTTTTCCCCCAAAAAAACATATAATTTGAACTTGTGTAACCCATGGCTTGAATGAGTATCCTCAAATGATTGTCCTCTATCATTGACAAAATGCAAACGTGAGAAAAAGACTGCAATGCTATATTCAAAAATTCATTGGAATGATCTCGAATATAGTATGACATATTTTCAATTTTATAATCTTCTTTTTTTCTCGTATCATTCATTTTCATATCTTTTATTTTGTGTACAACAAATAGTAAGTCATCCAACACCAAAACCAATAGTTTTTTAGAAGTCTATTTTATCTCCTTGTTCAAAATGTCTAGAATTTGTTATAAAATAAATGAATCATTTATTAACAATATTTTATTATAAGAGATATAACATGATTTTTTTTAAGAAAATGTTTTACATGTTACTAGACTGGTCGTTGATACAATTTTAATTTGCATTTATTATTGTAACATAAAAACATAATGCATTTCATTTTATTCAATTTCTTTTTTTGCATTTATTTAAATATTATAAAGATTCATATAAACACATATAAAAATAAGTACATGCTCAGGAACTTTGTAAATATAATATTCGTTATACATGGATGTACCATTTCTATTTCCAGTTTTGTAGCACACATATGCATATAAAAGTTTATATTGAATCCTTATAACTTGACCACAAATGTATCATAATCTGAATTAGTCCGGTTTAACCATAAATCATTTCTCATAGATGTTGATAGGAATTTAACATTGATCAACCAAGATCTATTAATATTTTTACAATAATGAAAGTACCAACTATAACTCTTATGTATACAAATACATATTTATATGTTTATGCAACCCATCATAGAAAATAAAATAGGATTTATTCTTCTAAGTTGTTACAGTTCACTATCACTAAATTCAAATTAGAATGTAATACACCTTAATAGTTGAACACCCTTCATATATTTCCAATAAGACACATCAAATTAGAAATTGTTTGAATCAATAGAAATATAATTGTTTCTAGCATGTCAATATGTTTCTAGCATGTCAATAGCATGTTTATATTATTGAAGACATAGTATAACACATATTGTGTTATTTTAAACTAGATAAATTATTCATGTAAACAACATTGTAATGTGTAAATTAAACTTGTAAACAACATTTTAATGGGTAAATATAACCACATTCAGTCTACACAACAATAAAATAAACCACACTTCCAAATCATAAGCTGATGCAAGTCTATATTTTATTATCTTTTACAATCTCCTGTCCATGAAGAAAAAATAAATTGTAATGTGTTTAAATAAATAAAGATAATTAATATATTTTAGAGTTGTATGAAATTATATAATTACGCATTTATTGAAAGGGGTTTTCAACTTTTTTTTGTAGTCTGTCAGGGTGCACTTTTTCGTTGAAACTTTGGTTCTTTATTCCCTACAAATTATTATATAATATAGTAGCTAAAATTTCTCATTATAAATTGATTTGATTTTGTATTTTAAAAACGTATCTTGTGGTAAATTTTTACCTTGTGTTTTTCTCATATGGAGGCATCAACATGTAGCGTTGTGTCATGGGTTGTTGTGTTGTAGACACAAAGTGCAAGAGCTGCATTATGTATTGTTTTAATTGAGACCAAAACAAATGAAGAAATATTTTTTATTATTATGAATATTTGATAAATAAAACAAAATATTATTTTAAAAATATGCATGATCTTATGTTACCTTCTTCATCTTGGGATGTGTCATGTTAATTAATATGATTTTATTTTATTATTGTTTCCTCGCATGTATTCAATGCCATTGGTGATACACAATGAAAGATTGCTAAGCTGTTAGGTTTGAATAATAAAGCGTATACACCTAAAGATTGTTAAGATGTTATATGTGGAAAATGAAGCATGATTATTAAAAAAATTAAAAATGTTATGCACCTGGTACTGATCGAAAGAAGTTGTTCTTGTATTGGTTGCTCTAAATTTGTCAAATGAATTTGAAATTAAACATTAAAAATTATTTGCTCTTTAGTTTTTATAATGAAAGATATTTTTATTTTTAATTTTATACAAACACACACCAATCCATCTCTTGTATATACCCATAGGACGTCGCATGCATCCAGATCATTAAAAATAGAGATAAGTGTCTCCCAAAAGATGGTATCTAGATCATTTGTGAATGTCCTTCCTTTTTATTTTGATCTAATCATTTGAAATTTTGGTACCTATTTGTATATCTCAAAACTGTCCTCTAATCTACTTTGTTGAAAAAGGAGGTGCAAACCTGGTAGCTAAAAATGAGCTAGATCCTAACAAAAATTGATACCTGTAATATGTGTCCAAAAAAATAATAACTATCTGGACCCCATAGTATGAAACCTGTATCTTGCATGTAATGGAAATCACCAACACGTAGATTCTTGAGAGAGGTATGTTCTATGCCATGGATGATGAACATATTAAAGGCCCTGAAAATAATTTTTTCAATCAATGCCTGAAGAAATAGGTGAAGATGTTCTTCCTTAAAAATTTAGTGAGATTCAGAAGATCAATAATTATCAAATTGATGTTCACATCAAGAATTAATGTTTCACTAAAATCTTCTAAAATGGATGGCCAAAGATGAGGGGGTTATAATGGTAGCTAAATCTTTCTGTATCTGTCTCCGAAAGTTGACCTCCATCATTATGTAGATAAATTTTCAATATACTTAATGAATATTGAGATAATACTTCCCAACCTTTATTTTTTTTTGAAATACTTTCATTTAGAACACACAAATTGTCAAACCCTTTTGCAAAAAATTTATAATGATCCTTTACATCTTCAAGTGTGATTGTTTGGTCTAGTGGTAGTTTCATATCATGGTTGCTGAAATAATCTACAATTTTTGATAATATGTTACTTTCTAGTTTCACCTTTTTTCACCAATTTTCCATGTTGTTGTACCCAGGGGTTTTTAGGAAGGAAATAGACCCATTTCCAATAACTCTACTAGTTATAACTTTTGTTTATTTGAAAGCCCTTGAATATTTCTAAGTAGTATTATGCCAATCATATTTAAATCTTGTTTATCTAAACTAGGTAAAGTACCACTTTCAAAAAAATTGAACCCCTTATCAAAATAATCCCAAATAGGATGTTTCATGAAAAGAAGACATTTTCTCTCCTACGGTTGTTGTGCTAAATAATTCATTTGTGTGAATAAGTGTTTGTCTTGTTCATATTTTTTCCATATTTTTTTCCCTATTTCAAGATTATTCCAACCTCTAATTTTGATATGGTCATGTGTAGATCAAACTCTTTCTATAACTGAAGCCTTATAAATGGTTTCATTGGCTTTATTATATTGATTACATATTTTGTTCACAATATGGAATGGAGTAAATTTTTTTAGAAATATTGCCCTTCTAAAAGAACATTTATTTATCAATGATTATGTATTTTAGTTCTCTTAACGAATTCTCTATTGTGTTGTAATTGTGTGTTGGCCATTTGTAATTTTGAATAATATAGTTATTTTCCATCATATTTTCTGAGATTTCCTTTGATTCAAGAAAATAGTCAAGGTTGATTAGATCAAAAGGAATTAACAAAGAATCCTTATTGAAACCTCATTATTTTTTACAAATGAATGAATTATATCACTCAACCCTCTTTCATTGAGATTTCTTATTTTGATATTTGCGTCCCTCAATTACAAAGTTCTACAGGAATGTTCAAGGCATAAATGCTAAAGGAAATATACCATGTAGATAATTCACTATCTCATCAGAAATTTGTGTCAATAAAAGTGTTTTGACCTTTTTTTATCTTATTTTTCTCCCTTGGTGTGAGTAATTATATGGCTTGTTTCAATTCTGCATACAAATATGTTTCCCTTGCTTGTCTTGTTTTTTTCAATGTTGATTCTCTCATGTATGAAGGATATCTTAAATACATGTTTGCATGGTGCAAAGTAGAAGAAGTTTTTCCCCTTATTCATGTTTTTCTTTCAACATGTTTTATATTATATTGACCAAATTATCTTTGTCTATCAACCTGGACATTTGAAGGTTGTCATAGCTATTCAAATGAAACCCAAATGTTTCACAAGAAGAAATATTATTTTTTATTAACTTCATTTTACTGGGTTTGAATTTAGTGAAATTATATGTATCTTGATGAAGAATTCCCTCTTCTCTATTCTATACTTCTATTTAGAATTGAAGGGCATCTTCAATTTCATCCTTATCATAGGAAAGGATTATTCCAATTGGAAAAGATTATTTTCTTGATGTAGTGCTAAACAAGTATATATCTGGATGCATGTTTGATAGACTAAAAAATTCAAAATATAAATTAGGAAGAGGAATTTTATCACCACCATAAAATGGTAGATGTTTATATTGATTTAATTTTAGTTTTGGTAATTTATATGGTACTCTATCCAAATTCTCTTAGAGTGAGGCCTTCTTCTGCCTTTTATCTGAACTTTCATTGAGTGAGGCCACCTAAATTTTAAGTGTGTTAATTCTTTGTTCACCTAAAGACATTTTGCAAAGCAATTGAAATGATTTAAATATTGATCTTTTGTAAAATGTAAGTTGCATATTGCATTAGTTCATGTAATGTTTTTTTGTTTTTGAGTGATGATTAAATGTATCAACAAATGTTGATTCTAAAATACAATACAAAATACATATTCAATCTTCATAATATATACACAAACTCACACTTTAACAAATAAGGTATAACCAAATCAAAAATAAATTATGTGCACCAGTGAATATAATCAAATGGGCAAAGGAATCCATAGAATTTTTTTTAAAGGAGAGAGATGAGGGGAAATATGTTTCTAGTATGTGTTAAAATGCCCATAAATAGGTACATTTAAGGTATCTCCTATGAGACACATTTCAATCATTCAAAAGAGTACATTATTCCCAAATGATCATTCATGCATGTTTTTGGTTGTACATTTCTAAGTGAAACTTTACAATTTGGATATCATTCATGCCTATTTTAGTTGTGGTATCCCTAAAATTTGACACTTCGTGATTTTGGGGAATCTCCTTCATAAAAAAAATACATTTTGGTATTGTATGTGTCAGTTATATTGCTTGAAGCCAGTCTCTTGAATAGATAACTTGATTTCTATTAGTGTTGTTTTTCATTTTTTGTTTACTTTTCTCAGTTGATCCTAAATTACTCTAGAGAACTAAAGGCATTTTCTTATAAACATCACTCAAATATTTTTACTCATCTACTTCATCACTTAAAGAAGTTAAAGTAACTTAGCTCATTTACAATACAAATCATGTTCTATAAGTTAATTTACTTCATTAAAAATAAGTTAAGTTATCCTAAGAACCTAATACACTCCTCATAAACCAATTCAAATTTTTTGAATTACTTTACTTACCAAACTAAATAAGTTAAGTAGTCCCAAAAACCTGACCAACACTCCCTAATTATAATCAGGTTTCCCAAGTTACTTTACTTGAAAAACAAAAGGAGTTAAGTTATCCTAAAAACCTAACTAACATTCTATAGTCCAAATAAGGATTGAAAAAGTTATTTAATTATTTAAATTCATAATTAAATGTAGTTCCAATTCACGAACCCAAATTACCCATGAACCTAGACCAAATTAGGATTCTAAAAGTGCTTTACTTCATTACTTAAAATAAGTATAGTAATTCAAAGAGTATAATTAAAAAGGGAAGTAAGGGTTGATGTGGCTTTGCCACACTTACAATAAATACATTGGAATTTATATAGATTCAAGAAATTCCACCTCATTTCCAAGTCATTCAAACAAGTAATAGCCCCTGTGAACCCTGAGCCATGCGTTTTTATTCTTTGGAGCAATTTTGAGAAATTTTATTCTTGAATCATTTGAAGTTGAGGTAAGTCAATTATTACTAAACCAATTTCAATTTATTTTTTTCTCTTTTAGGTTTTTTTATCCCCATTTTAATTTTCTCATGCCACCATAGTTTTTCAAATATCAGTGTTTTTTTAATTTGTTTTCTCTTTCAAATTCTTAGTAAAAGTTGTTATCTTAAGTGAAAAATTGAAATCTCAAAATCTCTTATCACATTTTTTTCATGTTAAAAACTTAAAAATAAAAAATCTTCATGTAATCCCTAGTTTTCTAATTTCCCTACCTAATCAGGTTTAATAGTCCCTCTTTCTTAATTTAGGTTTTTGACACTTAGTAACTTGCCCTAAAAACCCTAATTCACAAAGGTCGTAGTCCTTCAGGTTTCCCATCACTTCTTTCTTTGAATCCCTTATCCTAAGTAACTGATGTAGGAAACTTTGAACTACATTAAAAGCTTACTCAGTCAAGTTTCCCTTCCCCCAGTATTTTTTTGGGTTTCTTAACCTTCATAACTTTGGGTTTTTACTAGCAACTTCCTAACAAAAACCCAACTCCCAAAATACTTCTTTAGGTTCTTGAAATATTATTACTTCAAGATTTCAAACTAAAGTAACTCGCTTAAGTAAACCCAAAGTCTTGACCCCATATAAACCTATGAATCATCATCCAAGACCCATGCAAGTTTTTCTTACCTCAGTACTTCTTCGGGTTTCTTGAACTTACTTTAGGATTTTAAACCAAAGTAATTTATTGTTGAAAACCTAAAGTCTTTATCTCTTGAAATATTCAACTTATAAAAAACTTAAGGCTCATGATCTTATAAGACCTATTCAGGGTTTCTAATCCCTATTACTTAAAGGCAAGGTACTTACTATTTTAGAAATTTCTAATTATTTAGAACTTGAAACTTGTTTAGAAATATTTCCAAGCATAAAAAGTTAACCCCTTTCAAATTTTGTAAACTAGTTGGAGTAATAAGTGAGTGTTTTAAAAACACCTATCCAGGTCATTAAATTTTTCCAAAAGCCAATTTTTGGATTAAAGAGTTCAAAATGGTTAGGAAAATTAGTTGAATTAGAAGTACAAGGAAAGATCATTGAGGAGACCCCAGAGTTAGCACTTGAGGATATTCCAGAACCAAGAGATAAGGGAAAAGTAAAAGTAAAGAAGGTTAGTTTCTAAGAACCAAAAATGAATTATGAATACAAAGGATACCCAATTGAGTCAATTATTATTTCTAAACTCACCAAAATAAGTGACACAAACATGGGGCATGTAACTGTAACTGAGATTTTGGAAAGATCAAGGTCCCTTGCAAAGACTCCAATCTTACACTCCATGACCAATAGTTGGATTATTTAGGCTAAAGCTTTCCAAAGTTTATATCAAATTCCTAAGTTTGTGTTAGCATGTGCTAAGTACTATGACTTTCTGACTAAGGTGGTAAGAGATGAGGCTATAACTATGGTTGTGAGGTTGGTTGTTTAATACCTTAACTATTATTTAAAGATCCCAACCTCACCAAAAGTGATTTATATTTCAATGAAGATGGATAAGAAGTAGTGTGAAACCAAAATAGTAGAGTGTATTAATATTATGAATACATATTACTTGAAGAAAACAAAACAACCTTCAAGGTTTCCCGAGCACATTATTAGATCATTCAGCTTTTGTGCAAAATTAATGGATAAAATAATGCCAAATGGTTTTCACCCTAGATGTATTCCTATATTATAACCATCGACGTGACTTAAAGTTCTAATAAGATTGGCTGGGCAATAATGATTAGTGATAACATGGATCAACAATTGAAGAATGTATTATAGACCTTCGATTTCAAAATGACTTCATATCTTGTATATACTACAGCGTCCAATGGAATGGAGCCTTTTCAAGGTTAAATAACAATGATACACTATCAATATTACCAATATATGAATATTATCCTCAACTGTTCCTTGAAGAATACTACAAGAATTACATTGTATTAAATGATGGTTTCTTCTATGAGCTTATTTACAAGTTGGTGACATCTTTGAAGCATAGAAAAGTATCAGATGAGTCATGGGATGTAGTCTCTCTATATGGATACATTTTTATTCAATTTATTGATTTATCATATCTTATAGTATGAGGTTTCTCAAGAACAGCTACCAAGTTATCCAAGTGACAAGTGGATCCTTATGGAATTTTTTAGGCAATTGGTTGAGTTGCATGATTTGTATTCTGAGTCTCACAAGTCAGCCATTAATTTTCCTAATGTAATTGTAAATTATCATTGACCCAATATTTACAAGGAAATAAATGTGTATAAATAGATGTATCTTATTGCACTCAGACACATTTTGATGCTAGGGAAAATTATGATTATAGAAGAGTGGCACATAATATATTTTCCCTTGAATATATGCATATCTCAGTACTAAAATATTTTTGGATTTATTACATGCATGATTTTTATGTAAGAATAAGGGATAACAATAAGATGACCATTTAAAAAATTCATACATTTGAATTGGCTACCATTCCTAAGGACATAGAAGATGATAGTATTGTTACTAGTGATGCTCTTCATATAGCAGGAGGAGATAGTACCCCACTTCCAGTGATTATTTTTGGAGATAATCATGACAAACAATTTCAAAAATTACTTCAAATGTTTTGGTGCTGACTTGTAATTGGCTACTTGATAAAGGTTATTTCATGAAGGAGTTGATAAATGAGACTACTAGAGTGGGACAAAAGAGGAAAGAGATAATACAAGGAGAAAGTAGTTAGGTTCCTATAAAGAGTTAAATCTAAAGAAAAATGTTGATGATACATTCTTAGTGGTAAAAGATAAGGAGCTGGCACAACCAACTATTTCTACATCACCATTGGTTTCTACTATTCTTATTTCTTCTCCCATTCCTCCTTCTATTCCCACCTCCACTTATTCCACTTCCACTACACCTCCTATGGATTCCTCCATATTAATGCCACCTCTAAATGTGTATGTCACGAAAATCTCTAATAAGGCTCTTAGGAAAGAGTCACTACCTCCTCCTACTTCATCTCCTACAGCTACTTCACCACCATTGATTCCTTTAGTTGAGCCAACTACAATTGAAAAAGAACATGAAGAAGTAACTTCATAGGAAACAATTTGTCAAGAGACTTCTCAAGAAAAGCTAGAAATTAAAACTGAAGAGGTTGTGAGTGAATGAGAAAAAAGACAAAGAAGAAGAAATAGAGGTTGAGAAAGGAACAAATGAGGAAGTAAAGACAAAAAATCAAGTTTCTAAATCTATATAAGAAGCTCAAGGAGAGATGGAAACCTAGGAAGTTCCTTCTCAAGAACTAATAGTTCAAGATAGTCATAAGCAATAGGTAATCATTCATTCTATCACTTCTATGTCAATTGATTTCTCATCTTGGCTCGCTACACAAACTAATCCTAGATAAAAGGAAGTGATCAATATTGAGGAGATAGATTTGTAATTATTGAAAAGTCTAGATAAAAGAGGAAATAAACCAAAATCAGCTAAAGTAAATTCAAAGTTACTAATTGAATCTTCAGGACAAAAAACTATTGAGTTTGTAGTTCCTCCCCAAGGAATTAGTAAACAAGAAGTCACTAGGAGTGACTTAATTTTTATAATAATACCTCTTGGAGAAGTAATAACTGATACTTTGAAGGAAGATACTCAAACTTTTATTGATTCTCTTTTTAATAAGTTGGATGAAGAAAAGGATGTAAAATCAAAGCTAAAGGAATAAAATGCACAATTATGTGAAATAATTCATAAAGAAATTTTGGATAAGATAGTTGTAATAAAAGTAGCAATAACTAAATTGGAAAATGTTAATGGTATTTACAAACTCAAATAGGAAATTTTGGAAGTAATAATGAATTTAAGTGAGAAAATCGTGGTTGAAGAACAAATAGCTCCTTCTGCAAAGAAGGTGAAACAAGAAGATTATCTCTTATCTTTTCATTTTAGCATCTTACTAGAAATGGAAGAGGAGATGAAGAAATTAGAATAATATGCATTTAATACAAAATTTTATCTTCAAGATTCCCTTTTTGGTGTCACGAGTATCTAGTCTAGTGATAATGTTCCAAGAATCACAGAGCAATTAAATGAATAATTCAGGTAGTGGATAGATAAAGCTGTAAATCCTTTGACAACCAAGTTAGTCAAAGCTTTGAGTAAATACAAGGAGGAACTAAAAATACTTGGACCAAGGATTAAGAGAGTTAATGCTCAATGTAGGATGATAGAGAGAGAAATGCTAAGATTGGAGATATAAATAGATTCCATTACAAAACCAGATGATGTAGCAATCCAATCAATGATATCACAGCACATCAAGTATTGATAAAAATGTAGAAGTGAGATTCATGAAGTAGACACACCAAACCCTGAATCTTGAACAATTCCTCTTATTCTCTTTTTCTCTTCTTTATTTATATGCACTCTACAAATAATCTTGTTACTAGTAATCATTATGTAAAAGTAATATCATTTTATGATTTATTTGTTCAATTAAAATTACATTTTTAAATTTTAATAAATTAAGTAATTTGGCTAAAAGTATATGTTGGAAGATATTAAAGCTTTTACAACCAACCACATTTACCATGAAGGTAAAGTTGAGGTGGATTCTATAGTGAATAAAGGAGCTAATGGAATTGAGGAGACCTTTATTATGGAGGGAGAAAATTTAATAGACTCACTTGAAATGAATTATTTTAAATATTTGGGTGATGCTTTTTAATTAAAAGGTATTAAGACCCCTGATCATTGGCACAAATGGACAGATCTCCCAAAGCTTGGTATCCAAACTCACTCAAGTGCCATCAATGAAGTATAGCTTGGCACAGAGGGAATATCTCTATTTATTGGATCCCAATAAGGCTTTGTCACACTATAGATTGAACCTAAATAGTAATAAAAATGGATACGTATATCTACCTTCATAGTGCACGAGGGAAACTGGATTTTTTGGGATTCATCACAGACTTAAGGCTAAAGTTGATTAGAAAGCCCCACAAAATTTATCACTTGCACTTTTTGGAGTTAGAAGTGGTAAAAATGATGTTGGGAAGGGATTTTTTAATAGATAGAAGTAGATAAAAAGTTAATTCAAACATAGCTTCTTGGTTCTTGGCATCTCTACTAGATCTTGGAGGTGAGAAGGTGGACATTTTGCTACTATTGCACAAAATTTTCAAGTCAAAATATTGGGGAAATGATCTGGAGGTGGTGATATGGGCAAAGTTGGGTGTGTGGATTTTGTGGGCCTCAGACCTTTCTTTTTTTATCTTCTTATATTTCAACGTTTCATGACTTCCATTTCTCCTTAATATGATAGACACACCTCTTGAACGTCACTCTCATTGGGCCACCATCAGCATAAATTTCTTCAAGCACTCATGTGCACTCAAGCAAGAGCTAAATGGGGAATGGGTGATGTGATTTATAGATATGGTAGAAAATGGTGACTTATATAGGTTCCTTTTGCTAATGATTTAATTTTATAATGTATTTTTAATGTAAATTCTAATGTATCAGGGAGAAATTTTTGAAATAAATATAAAACCCATGGGGTTTTTCTGTAATAGAATGAATTTTTAGGGTTAAGTTACTCCCCATATATAATATTTATTTGAATCAATACTAATATAAATCTTGTTGTGTTGTTTATCAACCAAAAAATTTCCAATTTTAATTTTATATTGCGTAAGAGTAGGAATAATAATAGAATATAAAATTTAAAAAAACTAATTTAAATCATATGACAATTTGGATTAGGGTGAATTAGATGATTTAATTGAAAAAATTACATAAATATATTAATCTACTCTAAATCCACCAATAAATTTGAGGAGTAATTAATCATTGGTGAATATAAGGTAACACCCACCTGGGTAAAGCAAAGCCTAAAGTGTAGAAAATCCTAACCACTTGGGTTGATTCTGTCAGTTGGCTAAATTGGTTACATATCCTAAACATAAATATTGGAATCCTTTTAAGGTTTTTCATACTGTAAATTTGAGAACCAACAAAAGGATTCAAAAAATTTAAGGTATCTCACATAGATTCATGTGATGCCCATGCATGAATCAGTATGGGTGAGTTATTAATATTATGAGACCCTAGTGCAGCCTTCAATTCTCTTAAGATATAAAAGTATATTTTTAAGAATATAAGAGAATAATTACCCATTGAACTATTAAAAAATATTGGGGTTCTTCATGTTGAGCGTGATGAACTAGAGTTGGCTCAGTAAACTTTTATGGAGGAATTAGGAAATGCCATTTGGGATGAATTCATAAATAAAAGCTCCAGTGCCAATTCTATTTTTTTTTTTATGAACATTACAGATATATAATTCTTCCAACAACTATAATAAGGTGGTGTTTCACTTGAGTTACAAGTTTAATTCCCATATGCTCCAAATTGCATAGAGAAAACTAATGAAAAAACAAACATGCACAATAGAGTATTTATAATTTAAGGTATCTCCCAAGATATACCTTTAAAACATGCACAAGAGTGGATTTCACCTTCAATTTATCTCTTAGGAGATAAATTTCAAATAGGCACAAGAGTGGTTTTCTCCGACAAGGAATACGTGGAATTTCCTTTACATAGAAGGAACTACTAGGTGATATTTTGAAGGCCCTTGTAATACCTTCATAAATAAAATCTCCAGTGCCAATTCTACAATTTTTTTGTGCACTTTAAGGATATATAATTATTCCAACAACTAGAATAAGGTGGTGTTTCACTTGAGTTACAATTTTAATTCCCATATGCTCCAAATTGCATAGAGGAAACTAATGAAAAAAACAAACATACACAATAGTGTATTTCTAATTCAAGGTATCTCCTAAGATATGCCTTTAAAACATGCACAATAGTGTATTTCACCTTCAAGTTATCTCTTAAGAGATACATTTCAAATAGACACAAGAGTGGATTTCTCTAGCAAGGAACAAGTGGAATTTCCTTTACATAGAAGGAACTATTAGGTGATATTTTGAAGGCCTCTGTAATACCTTCAATGTATCTAGTTGGATATACCTTTTAAAAGTGCACAATAGTCAATTTACCCTTCAAGGTATCTTATAGGATATACATTTCAAATAGGAACAACAGTTGATTTCTCCTTCAACAAACAAGTGCAATTTTCCATTACATGGAAAGGAGTGATATTTTGAAGGCCCTTATAATAACTTCAAGGTATCTCTAAGGAGATAAATTTCAAGAACAAGAGTGGATTTACACTTTAGATTCCTAACTTATGTTAACCATGTTTAACATTGGTTTTGTAGGGTCCTCTTTTATGTATCCTAACCAAACTCTTTTGATTAACATTTATCCTAAGTCTAACCCTAAGGCCCCTTCATGTTTATTAATAAAAATGAGACCCTGTGGTTAACATTTTGGCCTAAGCACACAGCATACCTATATCAACAAAATTTTGGAGGAAGATGGAGATCTTATGAGTAGAATGGAAAAACTCCTAGGGATCATGTTGATAGAACCTTCACAGCCCACTACCATTAGATTAATAGATGATGAAGAATTTAAGACAAGATCCACCTCATCCATCCAAGAAATGAAAAATATATTCTATTTTGTTAGCATATATGTTTTATAGGTTAGTCTACCATGGAAGGTCATATATATTTTATAAATTCTCATGTAAGGACAATTGTCCTTATTTCATAAATATGTATCTTGAAAACTGATCGGTACACCGCCTATGCTCTCTATAAATAGGTAGTGTTACCATTTTGAAAAATAGGCACAAGAGTGGATTTCTCCTATAAGGAATAAGTGGAATTTCCTTTACATAGAAGGCACTACTAGGTGATATTTTGAAGTCCCCTATAATACCTTCAATGCATCTTGTAGGAGATTCCTTTCAAACATGCACAAGTTTTGATTTCCCCTTCAAGTTATCTCCTAGGAGATACATTTCAAACATGTACAAGAGTCGATTTCTCCTTCAACAAACAAGTGCAATTTTCTTTTACATGGAAAGCATTATTAGGTGATATTTTGAATGACCTTATAATACCTTAAAGGGAGATACCTTTCAAGCACATGAGTGGATTTCCACTTCAAGCTATCTCATAAGAGATACCTTTCAAGCAAAAGAGATGAGATAAATTTTTATGGAAGGAACTATTGGGTGATATTTTAAAGGCCTATGTAATACCTTCAATGTATCTCCTAGGAGATACCTTTCAAACATGCACAATACTATATTTCCAATTCAAGGTATCTCCTAAGAGATACCTTTCAAACATGCACAAGAGTGGATTTCCCATTTAAGGTACCTCTTAGGAGATACCTTTCAAATAAACACAAGAGTGGATTTCTCCTAAAAGGAACAAATGGAATTTACTTTACATAAGAGGCACTACTAGGTGATATTTTGAAGGCCCCTATAATACATTTAATGTATCTTGTAGGAGATACATTTCAAACATGTAGAAGTGTCAATTTCCACTTCAAGGTATCTCCTAGGATATACATTTCAAACAAGGACAAGAGTTGATTTCTCTTTCAACAAATAAGTGCAATTTTCCTTTACATGGAGAACATTATTGGGTGATAGTTTTAAGGCCCATATAATACGTTCAAAGTATCTCCCAAGAGATACTTTTCAATCACAAGAGTGGATTTTGACTTCAAGGTATGTCATAAGAGATACCTTTCAAGCACAAGAGAGGAGATACCTTTTCATGGAAGGCACTAATGGGTGATATTTTGAAGGCATGTGTAATACCTTCAAGGTATCTTCTAGGAGATACCTTTCAAACATGCACAATAGTGGATTTTAAATTTAAGGTATCTCTTAAAAGATACCTTTCAAACATACATAAGATTGGATTTCCCCTTCAAAGTATCTCTTAGGAGGTACCTTTCAAACAGGCACAAGAGTGGATTTACCTTTCATTTTTCAAGCACAAGAGTGGATTTCTTATGCCCTCTATTGTTGATAACGGTAAAGCACCCTTGATTGAATAAGATCTGTCTTCTCCACATTCTGTCAATGAAAAAAATGATTGTGGCATGGCATGGATTTATCATGCCATAAGGAAATAATTAGAGTGCAAAAAATAGAGTTTGTTGCACTCCATTCAAATTTATAAGGTAAGGACTTGATGATTTCTAATTTGAAATAAAGGTGGGAAGAATCGATTACTAGAGTTAGTGACCAAGAAATAATTCTTCAAAGAATACAAGCTAAAAATACTATAGTCCACAATGTAATGTTTTCATAAACCTAATAATTGAGTAATTTACAAAATTATCTTGATATCAAGGACAATCAGATTACTGATTTGTAGAATTCTCTTGTTATCAAGGACAATAAGATTATTGATTTGCAAAATTCCATGTAAAGAGAAACATGAGAGATTGCATTTCAAATAGAGGGTCCAACAAGATTTGTTACCTCTTTCCCTATTTCATTACATGAAATAACCTCTACTTGGCATATCACCCAAAATAAAATTCAAAAATTGAAGGATGAAAATGCCAAACTTAAGGAGGAATCTTAGAAGCATTTGGAAGAATCCCAATTGTAATTGTAGAAAGCACAAGCTTATATCTAACACATTTGTGTTATTTTTGAGAAACTATTAGCATGCAGGCAACCTTCATCAATTTATGTTCTTTTCTTACATGATCAATTTTATAAATGGCATATTCAATTAATTTCCCTTAGTTTTTCACATATCATTGAAGATGAGCACGTATTTATGGACATTTTTCAAAAGAGCACTAAATTAAGGTAGGATGCCATGTATGAGTTATATACTTTCAATTTGATATTGGAGAGACATAATTATGTGTCTATCTCTCCACTCTAAGGAACCAAATGGCATCGTAATGGGCCAGTAATATATTTCTTAAATTACAAAGCACCACTGGGTTATGCATGAGACCACAATTTCAAGAATCAAAGAAACTTATTTCTTCTTTTCAACCACAGTGTCATATGCATATGAATAAAAATTGTCATGAGCTATAGAGATCTAATATTTCTACTTTTAGATATTTTTTAAACCACCATTATGCTAATGGTTTGAATGTAAGTCTTTCTAGGTGGTAAACATTACCGATTGAGTTAAAGCGTAGCGAATTCATCATCCCCACAAATATTAAATGGAGTCTAAGAAGAGTCAAATTAGTTTTCTAGATAATCACTCAATGCGTAAAGGAAATAGGTTTATATGTCTACAATGGGATGAGTTTTAGGCCTCCTATCATTACGTATCTTCTATCTCCATAGTGGAGTTAGCATTTGTTGATGCTTAATTTTGTAACTAATCACCAAAGTCATGGGAAGTTTCAAAGATGTGGGACTTGAACCTTGAAATGACCTCCATATTTTGAATAAGTTGGATCTTATTTTATTGGTTTGAGATAAATATAAAAGGAACAATGTATAAATAAGTATTTAAACTACTAAGGTGATACCCCAAGATTATATTCCTCTACCAAACAACACAATAACTAGTACTAACAAAATTCACTAAAAGGATTTAAAGAGAATAAAGAATGATCAATAATTCTAATAAAAGCTATAGATTAATCAAAGGTTAATAATGAAAATATAACCTAGATCATCATCTATCTCAATAGCATAGTATTAATTTTAACAATATTCACTGAAAATGATTAAAGAGCATATAGCATGATTAACAATTTTAAAATTTATGCAAAACTAAAAAAAGACTTATAACAAAAAATGAGAAGAAAGAAATAAAAGTAGATTATAATTACACATAACGCCACTCTTTCTTCATAGTTTGATAGGAGAACAAAGTACATAAGGAAAAATTCATAGAATACCCAATTTAACCTCTCAAGGGAGGTATTTGTTAAGGTATAAAATGCTTTTAAAAACTAACTCCTAAACTCTCTATTCTTCTAGATGAATCTCTCTAGTCACCCTTTATGGTCATCACATCTAATACTTTAGCCCAAAAATATCCATCATGGTTTGCAACCACTCGCACAGATTTTAACTGCACGTCTAAAAATTTTGAATCTAAAAATTACACACCGATGTAGATGAATAACTTGGCATCTAATTTAATCATTTTGGCCAACTGTCTCTTTCATTTTATTTCAACTATTGCTCCCACTTGTCTTTAGCTTATATTCCCTCAAAGCTTGGGCATGTGGAAGCTTTTGTGGATTTTAACTATTAGACTTTGCCTTCTTTTTCATCTTCAAAATCTTTTAGCTTTTTTGGCTCTTTTGATCTTTGGGGCCCATTATGTTGACACATGGCAGCTTCACACTTGAAAAAGTCCTTTTTATAAGAACTTTCCCTTGGAAGAGTGTCAAAGGGACAAGTGGCATCATCCACTTTACTTGAGTCTTGAAGCTTTTCTCCTCTTTAATAAAAAAGACTCCTTTGAGGTTTAGCGCTCATTGTTAGATTTTCCATTGTGATCTGCGTCATCAATTTACCCCTGACCCTTTGACTCCAAAAAGAATAATTGTTTATCTACATGGTAACTCTGTGCTTAATGGAGGCTCTTTGATATATGAATCTCTTTGAAAGAGTGACAAAGTGACAAGTGGAAACATCCACTATCATTAGTGTCTTAAAGCATTTTCAAGGCTTTAACAAAAATATTCATTTGACCCCACAAATTAAAATGACCTAAAATGTTATATAGCCACCTATACTTAGCTAAAAATAATATATACGCATGTACCAAGTATAAAATAAAATGTAGAATTTTAATTCTACAGTTCATGGAGACTAACTAGGGACTCCATGCCTACATGGAAGAACTTCCACAAAATGCTCAAATCAATAATTGATAAAGCATTCTTCTATTGTAGCTTGCTTAAAGATTCTACAATGTGCACCATAAATCAACCCACTCTACCTCTGATGGATATTGTCACTTCTATAGAGCTTGGAAATCTCTATCTATCTCTATCATCTCTTTGTGTGAAAATGCTTAAAGCTTTTGTACCACTTAATGAAACTAAAACTCCAATTTTTCAATTGGAATCAAAATTGTCTCTACCTCTGTGACTATTGAAGAATCAATGAGGGACTTGAAAATTATTTGATAATTTTGTTGTGACCAGTAGATTTTGAATCTAGTCTTTCATCAACACCATGTTATCATTTGGGAAAGGAGAAGAGAGTCCCAAATAGAACAATTCTTCAATGTGCTCTTTCATCTCCATTACCCCTTTAAAAGTTTAAGTATATTATTTCATTTATATGTAGCTTTATTTTAGCTTAGAATCTCACTTACCTTTCCTACTACTGGTTGCCTATCTGTGAGTCTAGTTGCCCATAGAGTTTCATTAGATGTATCATATAAATTCTAAATTAGTAACTCTAATTTAGGTAACTTGGTAGCAACTAAAATCAAGATAATCTCCACAAAAGAGTCTAATTTTACACACAAATTCTGAGCCTCATATATTAATTTTAATGCAAACTTCAAGTGGGTCACATCTACTAATTTTATCTTCCAACAAGAGACATAGAGTTCCTTGACCATAGACACAACTCCAGTTGATTAGGGTAATTAAGCCAACTCCTCTTCTAATGTTTCCACTTATTCCTCAGAGTCCTTGAAGTTTTCCTACCAATTACCCTTTTTTGCCTTGGCAACATTTATCTTTTGTTATAGCTTAATGACTTTCACTTCTTTGTCATTAACCCTCTTCTTAAGGAAACTCTTTTCTTATTCCAATGAGCTAATTGAGGATTTAGTTGTATTGATATCCTAGTATATGGAATTCACATTATCTTATAAATTCTTCATGACTTCTTTAGACAATACCTCCTTAAGATCATTATTTTTCTGGATCATCTCCTTGTCCTTGGCCTTGAGCTCCAAAAAAATGTGGTTCATATTTTTTTGTGCCTGTAGTAAGCATGATTTTGCCTTCTATATCTTGTTTGAGACTTTAAAATAGTCTATGGTAACCATAGATGTAGTTTCATTCATGAGCTCCACTTTGTCTTAGGGTCTGAATTGAGTTAGATCCATGGCTACTGCACTCATTTTGTAGTCTTTAGGTTGAATTTGCTCTAGTGGCTTGTTGACATTTGGAACCATGTGAGTGATAGTGAGGGTATGTTGTTCATGGTAATATAGTGACCTCATTTGTTATGTTACCATTACTCTACCCTATTTTTTCCTCTTTTTTTTCCCTTCTTACCTCTCTTACCCTCTTGGTCATGTCCGAATGACTGTGAAAGTCTGAAGGAGAGGTCACTACACCACCAATGAAAGGAGACCCATGGGGTAAACCATAAAGTATAGTGATTATATTTTAGGGTTGGTATTTTTAATAAGATGAGTTTTTCAATACCTTATGGCAAAATTTTGGTAAATTTAATGGTTGGGAAGCGAATAGGAATGGGGAACCTAATGGCATTAGTGTTTGACTTGGCATAGCTGAGAAGATGAAGAATTTTGAGGCATGTGAAGGAGGTGGCATTAATGTTTGAGTATAAAATTTGGGATGACTCATTTACAAGGTGGTGGCTACCTCTTTTTCCTTATCCCCTTCTTGAGACTCTACCTTATGTTTCTTCCTTTGAAGGATCTCTATAGAATCTTATTTTTTCATTTGGGCTGTCACAAGCTATGATGAGTGTAACACCTCTTATGTAGATAATGTCACATGGTAATAATATAATGGGGGATCATATACAAGGGTATATAATGTAGAATGGACCACCCTTTATTTTTCCAACTTAGCCATAGATGGTGGCTAGTTTGAAGTTGTATTTACTATTGTAGATGTCTTTACTTCTTGTGTCTCTTTTTGTGGCTCTAGAAGGTTATTTGTATCCATAATCAAAGTATGAGTAGCATGAGCCTCATCCCATAATTTCTCCCATTCTTGATCTATGGCTACATCTTCAAAATTCTTAGTAAATTCACAAATATCCTTCCTATACTTCCAATGGGAAACTATGTTATCTTGATCTTAACCATTCCTAATCAATTGTCATAAACCTTTTTTCATAAATCTCGTTGGGTTATAATTATGAAAGGGATAATAAAATGACTCCCATAGTAGAAGTGGATATCTTTCAGCTCAACATACACATCTGGATTATCTTTTTTGGGGGACCTTTTGCCCTTAATAAATTTCTTTCTCTCATGATTGAAGGAAGCAGGGACCTTAATCTTGGTGAGCCAAGAATTCATAAGACCATATGGATCATATATACATCAATCTTGAATGAGAACCAAACCATAGACAACCAATTTCTTTGTTATAATTAACTCTGCTTGCCTTTTCATCATTGTAATACCACCCCTAGTTAATGAGATGTCATGGAAGGCCCTCTTCTTCCTCCCTAATCCAAATTTAGAATCCATAGCCACTAATTATTGGGACACTTCTAGACCCACAACTCTACTGGTCAAAACCTTGGGAATCATAAAAGACTCTTCCCCAAAACCATGGACCCTAATAAAAGAATGATGAGATCCAAAGTAAAAATCCTAGGGGTGTCAAGCATCGGACAAGATGGTCCTAATGGAATCATTCATTCTGTTACTTATGCCTTCAGGATTCAACTCCCCTAATAGTGGTGTTACAAAACACTCAAAAAACTCATAAAAATGTAATGAATATGACAATACATGAATCCATGTGAAAGTAGGGATAACCTTCTAAGGGTCTGCTACCTCTGAGTCCCATAGGGTCAAACTTATATTATGTTGAAAAAAATGGGTATTCTAATATAAAATGAGGTGGAATAGATATGAGGAATACTTAAAAGTGGGATGAACCCTAAACTTTGTAAGATACTGGAATAAGGAGTAGGCAATATGCTCTTTAAAGTCAAACTTATATACTTATGTCTTAGCAATAGTTATCATTCGAAAAAGAGTTACCAGGTTCAAATAATGCACAATTTTATCGCTATATTATCCAAAAATGAAGGCAAACATTGAACATTCATCTTGTGACTCTTGATTCAACATGCCCAAATGAAAAGGTAGGGGCTAAGGTCTAGTACTATCTTCTGCCAGACATAATTACTTGTTTAAGAAAAGTTGTTTCTAGTGCACTTGAGACCAGACATGTCTTAGTTGAGCCATATCATAGAAGTTCACTAAAGGATCATGTTGTAAAACCAACATATCACAAATAGTTTTTGGGTTGATCACTACTCTAATAAATCCCTCCTAAATCATTGAATTAGTAGAATCAAAGTTTTTGGCACGTAAGTCCACCAATTCTAGTTATGGGTGAGTTGTTGGCACCATGTATTGGGCTAACCTTGAGTTCTAAACCCTCATACCAAAATTTTCAAATTTGGCTTGATTTAGCATTATTGCATGTGCTACCTCCCTTAGGGTCTTAGTCTTTTTGGTCATAACAGGGTCAAAAATCTCATCTACATAATCAAGAATGAGGGAAGAATATCTATAAATACCCTTCATTGCTTCCCAAGTTCTTGGGTAGGTAAATTTAGGCTGTGCAGGAGATGAGGTGTAAGACTTTGATGATGATGATGATGTAGTGGACATTTTCTTCTAAGACTCTTAGATATGAGGATACTCTTTGCTGCTTATTAGCTCAAAACTTTGCTTTCTCAGACATGAAAAATAGATTACAATTATTTTCTTGGTACATAAGAAAATTTTGTGCTCAAAGGTGAGTAAAATGAGACTCAAAATTTATTTAAAAACTATTACCTCTATGAAACACAAATTAATGACTTTTCTTGATGAAATAGTCACGCCTCATTAAAAGTCTCTTAATTCGATACTCCAAGGTGTTGATAATCAAATATTTGAGATCCTTAACTCAAAATTTGGATATGATTAAGAGGTTTTTATAAGGAAATTTAGATTAAGGATCAGTCATCCCACTTATTTATAAGTGGACTTGCAAAAGGTGAAGTGTAGAGGAGAAATGATGAGCATTTCATATAGCTCATCATAGTTATATAAATTGTCCCTAAAGTTTTATGTTTGGTTATATATTGTATTGAGTCTAATAGTTAAAGTCTAACCTAAGTAGGACATGAATGCAATTTAATCATTTTTTTTATGTAATTTATTATTGATTCTTTACCGTGCTATTGTCTTTTACTTGGATGAAAAACATAGTTTTGAGTATAACAACACATCCCATGAATGGGGTAATTTTGAGTAGAGGAACACATCCCAATGATGGGGTAATTTGGAGTAAAATAAAACACCCCAGTGAGGGGTAATTTTGAGAAGGCAACACATAGTTTTTATAACTCTTTTGGCTACAATTTTGAGGATTTGACAAGTGAGCTTTGATGATTGAATGCTTAGAGGATACTCCAAAGACACTCTGGAATTGCTCTAAATATGCTCTATGTGTGCTATGAAGACATAAATAGTATGCTTTGAATAAGTCTAAGAATTCTGTAAAGATATATACATGGTGATTAGAAGACCTGTACTAGATGCTCTGAAGATATCTGGATGTGCTTCAAAGACTATAAATATTATGTGTAATACATGTTGCTGATAGAAATTAGGATCATTTTCCTACAATTTTTATAAAAATAAATAAATAAAAATTATTAGATGTAAATGATAGCTATCAACCAAAAATAAAAGGAGCAGACACACAAATCTTCAGCCCCTACTACTTCCCACCACTAAAAAACTATTCCCTAAACAATAGTTGCTCCTATATAATAGGTGCAAATATTTTATACACATTTTATTTAATATATAATGATGTATGGGATCCATCTACCAAATAATATCGATGCACAAGGTAAATTTTCACCACCCCAAATAATAATGCTAGGTGTTATTCAATCATTCATTCATTAAATTTTAAGAGGGAAAAGTTCACTACCCCATAAAATGACTTTTCAGTTTAGTCTAAAATGGAAACAATTCAACTCAAATAATAATAAGGCCAAAAAATGACTTTTTAACTCAGTTTAAAAAATAAATAATTCACAATATATGAATAGAGCCAACAGATGAATGATGTGATGGCATAGAGATGGTGGAACTATTGAAACCCTCTAGCATCACAACACTTTTTTACTATGATTGTTTGCTTATAGTTAATAAAAAAAATATCTGCTTTCCCCTCACATTCACCATTTGGGTCCCTATTGAATACAAGTAAGCACTAAACAATTCTAATCATTGTAATTTCATTATCTTGACCATTTAATAACAAAACCTGAGGTCTATCAAAATCTCATCGATTTCATAACTTAAAGTAGTAAACAATGAATAAAAGGTTCATGTGAAGCAAAATAAATCACACATTTTAGACACTGTAAAATAATACATTACATATTAGATTAAATACCTAAAAAGAAGCACCTATAGAAATGATAATGAAAAGTGGGGACAAAGATTCCACCACTAATGCCACACCTATAGAAATGATAGTGAAAATGGGGTCAACACTTCCACCACTAGCACAACAGTTAAACTAACAATCAATGAATGTGTTTTAGCCTTCAAAAGGGAGAGAGAAAATCTAATAGAAAATAATGGAAAGAAAAAAAGATAAACTTAACCATAATTTTGAAGTGCATTGGAAAATTATTTTAAAAATTATTTTAATATTATTATTTAAAAATATTAAATATTTAAACAATTAAACATATTAAACATTTAAATAATTATTGAATATTATTAAACATAGTAAACACTTAAACATGATTGAATTATGTCATAGGGATTTGACTCCTTAATTTTTAGCCTCGACAGAATACTTTTGAGATAATTATTAAATTTACCAATTCAAATACATATGAGAGTGAGTCACCTTCCTTGAATTAACAAACTATTAATATTTAGAGACAAATTCAACCCTAAAATAGTAATTAAAATAAATGACACAAAATTGTACCTAGTAACTCAAAACCTAGACTTGGGAAAGAATTTTGTGAGATTATCTAAATTATGGTTATGTGAGGGAATAACCAATCTACACCATACCAATCTATAAACATTATTAACTTTTCATTCATGACAACAAGGAACCATGTGATATCTAAATGCAGAGTTATGGTTAAACATTTTGGCCAACATCACATTGAGCACTTTAACTTTGAAGCCCAATATTGCGGTCAAAACCAAGAGAGTTGCAATTTAGACATAGAAATTGTGTTAATGATTTAGAAATAATACACTCTTGCATAATAAGGGGAGTTTCTTTTATCCACATTTTTTGAAGATGCAACATAAGAAAATTATCTAATAACCTAGATTTGAATCAATTTTTTACACCCCCCATGAATTATACCTTTGATATAATTTAATTCACTAACTCAAATACCTTTGAGGGTGAGTCACCTTTCTTGAACTTACAAACTAGTAATATTTGGAGACAAATTCAACCCCATAATGGTAATTAAAATAAGTGACACAAAATCATACCTAGTAACTCAAATACCTCTTAGGAAAGGATTTGGTGTGATTATCTATTTAATTATAAAATAGAAACAGACTTGACATAAGAAATAACACTTGATGGGTCTCCTACTATGGGTTATTGGATCACATCTAGGGGATCATCAAAATTAGAAAATGTTCAATAATCTGCTACAAGACCATATTAACACCATTGTAAGAAAATAAATTTATCCATTGCAATCACCAAGACAAAACTTGATCACCCATAATTATGTTCCTAAATCAATGAATACAAATTCCCCTTCATCAAAACCAATGGAGTTATAATTTTGACGTAATCTAGATTGTGCTAATGATTTATACATAATAGGATCTTGCATAATAAGTGGAGTTTCATCCATAGTTTTTGAAGATGTAACATAAGAAAATTATCTAATAGGGATTTGACTCCCTAATTTTTAGCTCCCTCTCCCCCCCACCGAATAATATTCCTTTGAGATAATTTAATTTACCAATTCAAATACCTGTGAGGATGAGTCGACTTTCTTGAACTAAGAAACTAATATTAAATGGAGATGAATTTGACCCCAATGGGTAATTAAAATAAGTGACACAAAATCAAACCTAATAACTCAAAGACCTCTTGGAAAAGGATTTTATGTGCTTATCTATTTAATTATAAAATATTAATTAACTCGTCATAATGAATTATACTTGATGGGTCTCCCATCATGGGTTTTTGGATCAGACCTAGCAGATAATCAAAATTATAAATATTTTAATAATCCACTACAAGACCAATTAGTACAATGATAATTATATAACTATTCAAATATGGTCAAATAGAAGTAGAATTATCATCATGAAACTATGGAAGTGATGGTAATGATTTAGAAATAATTATTAGGCTCTTGCATAATAGTGGAGTTTCATCAACATTTTTTGAACTGATGTAACATTAATATTAATTATTAGAAGAAATAAGTGGCATAAAATCAAACCTAGTAACTCAAAGACCTCTTGAGAAAAGATTTTATGCACTTATCTATTTAATTATAAAATATCAACTGACTTGTCACAACAAATTACACTTGATGGGTCTCCCATAATGGGTTTTAGGATCACATCTAGGGGATCATTAGAATTAGAAAATGTTCAATAATCCACTACAAGACCAATTAGTACAATAAAAATTATAGAACCATTTAAATATGGTCAAATAGAAGTAAGATTATCATCATAGAACTTTAGAACCGATGGTAATGATTTAGAAGTAATTATTAGGTTATTGCATAATAAGTGGAGTTCCATCCACATTAATTGAATTGATGTAACATTAATATTAAGTATTAGGAGAAACAAGTGTTGGTATAATAGTATGCACTTACATTGAAATAGATGGTGTCTTTCAAATATATATGTCAGACCACTTAAAATATTTATCATATTTCGAAACCCAAAATTCTTGTTGGTCGCTTCTAGATTTTTTAACACCATTGTAATGAAAGAAATTTCTGCATTGAAACCACTAAGATAAAAATTGAACACCTATAATTGTTCTTTTCATGAAGCGAATACAGACGCCCCCAGATCAAAACCAAGGGAGTTGTAATTTTGACGTAGTCTAGATTGTGTTAATGATTTAGAAATAATAGGCTCTTGCATAATAAGTGGAATTTCATCCACATTTTTTGAAGATATAACACAAGCAAATTGTCTAATAGGAATTTGACTTGATAATTTTTAGCCCCATCCCTTCCCTCATATTATACCTTTGAGATAATTTAATTCACCAATTCAAATACCTATGAGGGTGAGTCACCTTTCTTGAACTCACAAACTAATATTAATGGAGACAAATTTGACCCCATATTGGTAATTAAAATAATTGACACAAAAACATACCTAGTAACTCAAACACCTCTTGGAAAAGAAGTTTGTGTGCTTATCTAAATAATTATAAAATAGAAACAGACTTGTCTTAACAAATTATTGACTTGATGGGTCTCCTACCATGGGTTTTTGGATCACATCTAGGGGATCATCAGAATTAGAGAATGTTCAATAATCTGCTGCAAGACCATACAATGAAAATTATAGAAGTTCAAATATGGAAATAGAAGTAAAATTACGGTCTTGAAACTTTGGAACCAATGGTAATGATTTAGAAATAATTATTAGGCTCTTGCATAATAATTCAAGTTTCTTCCACATTTTTTGAAGATGTAACATTAATATTAGTTATTAGGATAAACAAGAGGTGGTGGTATAATAGTAGTCACACACATTAGAATATATGGTGTCTTTCAAACATATATGTTGGAACACTTTAAAAAATTTATCATATTTTTAAAACCAAAATTATTCTTGGTCGCAATGCCATTGTAACAAAATCAAATTGCATATTAGGGATTTTACTCCTTAATTTTTAGCCGCCACTTGGAATTATACCTTTGAGATAATTTAATTCACCAATTCAAATACATGTGAGGGTGAGTCACCTTTCTTAAACTCAGAAACTAATATTAAATGGAGATGAATTTGACCCCAATGGGTAATTAAAATAAGTGACACAAAATCAAACCTAATAACTCAAAGACCTCTTGGGAAAGGATTTGATGTGCTTATCTATTTAATTATAAAATAGCAACTGACTTGTTGCAATGAATTATACCTGATTGGTCTCCCACCATGGGTTTTTGGATCACATCCATGGGAACATTAGAATAAGAAAAATTTCAATAATCTGTTACAAGACCAATTAGTACAATGATAATTATATAACTATTCAAATATGGTTAAATAGAAGTAAAATTATCATCATATAACTTTAGAACTGATGGTAATGATTTAACAATAATTATTAGGATCTTGCATAATAAGTGGAGTTCATCCACATTTTTTGATTTGATTTAACATAAATATTAAATATTATGAGAAACAAGTGGTGGTGGTATAATAGTATGCATTCACATTGGAATGGATGGTGTCTTTTGAACATATATGTTAGACCAATTCAAATATTTATCATATTTGGAAGCCCAAAATTCTTCTTGGCTGCTTCTAACTTTTTTAATGCCATTATAATGAAATAAATTTCTCCATTAAAATCACCAAGATAAAACCTGATCACCCACAATTATGCTTCTCATGTAGTGAATACAAATGCCCCGAGATTGAAACCAAGGAAGTTACAATTTTGACATAGTCTAGATTATGCTAATTATTTAGAAATAATAAGCTCTTACATAATAAGTGGAGTTTCATCCACATTTTTTGAAGATGTAACATAAGTAAACTATCTAATAGGGATTTGAATCCTTAATTTTTAGTCCCCTCCCCCCCTTGAATTATACCTTTGAGATAATTTAATTCACCAATTCAAATACCTATGAGGGTGAGTCACCTTTCTTGAACTCACAAACTAATATTAAATGGAGATAAATTTTACCCCATAATGGTAGTTAAAACAATTGACATAAAAACATACCTAGTAACTCAAAGACCTCTTGGGAAAGGATTTTGTGTGATTATCTAATTAATTATAAAATAGCAACAGACTCATTGTAACAAATTACTGACTTGATGGGTCTCATACCATGGGTTTTTGGATCACATCCAAGGGATCATTAGAATTAGAAAATTTTCAATAATCTACTACAAGACAATAGTAAAATGAAAATTACATAATTTCAAAAATGGAAATAAAAGTAAAATTATCATCGTGGAACTTTGGAACCAATGGTAATGATTTAGAAATAATTGTTAGGCTCTTTCATAATAAGTGGAGTTTCTTCCACAATTTTTTTAAGATGTAACATTAATATTAATTATTAGGAGAAACAAGTGATAGTGGCAAAATAGTAAGCATACACATTGGAATAGATGGTGTCTTCCAAACATATATGTCAGAACACTTCTAGCTTGTAATCCCAAAATTCTTCTTGGCTGCTTCTAGATTTTTTACCACCATTATAACAAAATCAATTTATCCATTTCAATCACTAAGACAAAACCTAATCACCCAAAACTATGATCCTTATATAATTAATATAGATGCCCCCTAATCAAAACAAAGGGAGTCATAATTTTGACATAGTCTAAATTGTCCTAATGATTTAGAAATAATAGGTGCTTACATAATAAGTGGAGTTTCATCCAAATTTTTTGAAGATGTAACATAAGCAAATTATATAATAGGTATTTCACTCAATTTTTATCCCCCTTCCCCCCCTCGAATTATACCTTTAAGATATATTAGTTCACCAATTCAAATACCTGTGATGGCGAGTCGCCTTTCTTGTACTCACAAACTAATATTAAATGGAGATAAATTTTACCCATAATGGTAATTAAAATAATTGACACAAAAACATACCTAGTAACTCAAAGACCTCTTAGGAAAGGATTTTTTATTCTTATCTAATTAATTATAAAATAGTAACAGACTCATCGTAACAAATTATTGACTTGATTGGTCTCCTACCATGGGTTTTTGAATCACATCCAAGGGATCATCAGAATTAAAAAATGTTCAATAATCACAACAAGACCATATTAATTTATTGTAACAAAAATTATCTAAGTTCAAATATGGAAATAGAGGTAAAATTATCATCATAGAACTTTGGAACCGATGGTAATGATTTAGAAATAATTATTAGGCTCTTGCATAATAAGTGGAATTTCATCCACATTTTTTTATTTGATGTAACACTAATATTAACTATTAGGATAAAAAGTGGTGGTGGTATAATAGGATGCATAGACATTTAAATAAATGGTGTCTTCCGAACATATGTGTCAAACCACTTCAAATTTTTATCATATTTCTAAGCCCAAAATTTTTCTTGGTCACTTATAGATTTTTTAATGCCATTGTAATAAAAGCAATTTATCCATTACAATCACCAAGACAAACACTGATCATAGATAATTATTCTCCTTATGTAGTGAATAAAAATTCCCCCTAATCAAAACCAAGGGAGTTACAATTTTGACGTAGAGATTGTGTTAATGATTTAGAAATAATAGGATCTTTCATGGTAAGTGGAATTTCAAAAACATTTTGTGAAGATGTAACATAAATTAAGAAAAATTATACCTTTCAGATAATTTAGTTCACCAATTCAAATACCTATGAGGGTGAGTCACCTTTCTTGAACTTGCAAACTAGTAATATTTGGAGACAAATTCAAGCACATAATGGTAATTGAAATAATTGACACAAAATCATACCTTATAACTCAAATAACTCTTGGGAAAGGAATTTGTTTGCTTATATAATTAATTAAAAATTAACAACAAAATCATTGTAACAAATTATTGACTTGATGGGTCTCCTACCATGGGCTTTTGGATCACATCCAGGGGATCATCAGAATTAGAAAATGTTCAATAATCTACGATAAGACCATAGTACAATGAAAATTATAGAAGTTAAAATATGGAAATAGTAGTAAAATTATCATCTTGGAACTTTGGAACTAGTGTTAATGATTTAGAAATAATTATTAGGCTCTTGTTTACTA
>JARHVA010005507.1:180000-232500 GCA_037957365.1 Torreya grandis | reverse complement strand
TAATATAAAGAACCATAGGTAAGAACCAGGTCTACTTTATAAATTTACTACCATAATAAAATATCATCAACACATTTGAGTATGGAGAAAAATTAAATGAAGTAGAGCCTAAGATCATTCAACTAATCTATCGCATGCATAAATTAGAAACCCTGTGATTTAATAAATGTAGCTCAAAATTTAAAGACACTATTCAAATTCAAGATTTAAGCTAACAATTGAGAGAAAAGGTTATCTAGAAATTAACATATCAAATATGGATAATCTTTGAAAAATTCCTTGATTCTATTAAATGCTTCAACTATACAAATGTTATGCTTAAAATTCTTTCCCCCTTTGCAATTCATAATGCATGCCTTTTATAGAGAGATAAGGAAATGCTCGATTAGTTATAACATATAGGTGTACAAAAGTTAAGGAAAATAATCCTTCAAAATAGTTATAGAATATAATTGATCTCTATACTAAATTGACCTAAAATAATATGCTAATAGACTAGCATATTCTTTTACATTGTAATATTCAATTTCAAAAGTTATAGAATATTATTTTAATCTATTGTGGGGCCTCTAGCCCTTGCTATTAGAAGGTGCTTGTGGATTTTTTATGTTATTCATCCACTAGTTCTAGATCCACAATAGGCTTCATGATACGCTCATCTTCTTGGTCAGCCAATTCTTCAAGCTCCATGTCATTTCTGATCATGGCCTCTTTAATTCTTATGGATTTGTTTGTTCTATCTCTAGTATTGAATATCATGCCTAGGATCATACTATTATTTGCTCTAGATTGGCCTTGGTTATTATCCTTGATTTATTGAGCTACCAAAGTAGCCATATGCTTTAACTCTTCATAATTTATAATTCTAAGAGAAGTAGGTTGTATAGGCTCTATAAGCATGGTTCCAAGTAGTTGCTCAATTTTAATATTCAACTCCTTGTCGTCCTCTAGGAGCCTTTCTACCTTATTATGCCATTCAATTAAGCTTTGGACCTTGGAAAACACAATCCCTAGGATTGTGATTAATTTCCCCAAACTAATGGTCTTAAAACTTGGGATCTATTTCCTCACTTGGATGTTGAGGAGCTTGGCTATTTTATCTTTAGAGGCTTGCCATTGAGTGACTAGACTCTTAGCCAATGCACTTTGCTACTTTAATGCAATCTGCCTCAACTTCATTGCCTTGAGTGCCTCAAACATGTCATAGAATGAGTCTTTTGGCATCTTAGTCATAGCCTTAAGTACTAAGAGGATAACATATGTCTACGTGTTTTCCTTCTCCTTTTCTAGGTTGTGAATCCTTAGTTTCATCCCTTTGATCTGTACCTTAGCTTGTTCTGATTGGACTTCAATTAGGCTCTCAGCATCCTATTTATGGATTGCAACCTCACCTAACTATTACCCACAAATTGGAACGTCAACCTTATAGAGTCTTCCACCTTCTAGAAGATGAATTCTTCTTCTCCCACCATGGCCTTCTTCTTGGTAACTCTCTCTAATCCAGTTGTATCTTGATTGAATTTGACAGTGGAAGTTGAGCTTGTGAATTTTAGAGGTTGTGGGACCTTTACATTTACACTTCTTGATGCCTATGGAGCATCCATCTTATTAATTTTAGGCCCTTTGATGATCATGATTCTTCTTTCTTCTTGTTCCTTCATTATAGCCCTGATCCATAGTTTCATATCTTCATGTACCTCAATGTCAACCACTCTGGTCATTGCTCATGAATGGGAAAGGGAAGGAATATTTTTTAGTTTCTCATAGATGAACTAGTCAGGATCTTATAAGTTTTTGTCCTCTTATAAAGATTGTCCCACTTTTATTTCAATGGGAAAAGTTTAAAAATTCCTTAAGGTACGAGTGTCAAAACATGCAAGGTAAAATTTAGGACATATGACAGGATTTCAATTTTTTTTGAGTATTGATCCCCTTTTGAGATTGCATCACATGGTGAACAAGGATATAAATCTCCTTAGATGCCTAAGGTAAGAACACATGGCACTCTTACATCTCATGGAAGCCTGAGAAGAATTGCATCAATGATCCACATATCCCTTTTCACGGATAGCAATACACTGCTACCACATGTCTGACCAGGTTCACCTTGGGTGCTTCAGTCCCTATGCCATATAGTGGTTTGGAAGAGGACTCAGATCACTTTGGAGCTTTTGGCATGACGTCCAGTCCTTTTATTGGTACCAATAGAGGACTAGCCATCACACCAAAATCTTCAGAGTGATCTAGGTCCTCTTCCAGATCCCTATATGGCCAGTCATGAAGCACCTGAGTTGATTTCCGATTAGAAACGTGGCATGAAATGATCACCTCAATGAGGATATTTATCCCTGAGAAGGGATATGGATCAATCAATGTACCAACAAAGTTGATAAGTGAGGAGGTGTGAAAACTCTCAAGGACCCAAAAAGGTGCCACAAGGTAAATATTATTTATGTGGATCCACATGTTGAAAAAGGGAGATGCTGGCACACTTCCTTCCATTTTTAAAGATGATTAAGTAATTAAAGTGGTAGTTGGTGATTAGTTATTTCACTTTAAGGAATTAATAATGACCCTTATCTCAAAAAATTCAAGGGATTATAACTAAGCATTTCTCTTCATTTAAACTCACCCTTTATTTTCAGAGCTAATATTTATGCCTTCGAGAGATTTGTGTACTAGAGTAATGTGCAGCATGGGAATAGTGATTGTAATGAATTATTCATAGTTTTTTCCAAATTCAATTACATACAATTTTTGGAGATGCTAGCAAGTGTTCTTCTATTCTCTCATACTATGCTTTTCAAGGAGTGAGAAGGTATTTAGAGGGTAATTAGGAATAAGGGGTTGAATTACCATTTTAAATTATTGTATGAATGAGTTTAAGAAAATGGCATCATCTTCAAAATCGTTAAGGGTAAATGTTGCTTCTCTCCTTTATCAAATTCAAGACACAGATATTCAAGGGTTACACTTCATATCTATGTTAGGATTTTTTTAGAATCTAAACCCTCCCCTAATTATCACTAACCTTAGCATGACCTACATGGTCCTTGTGGCAACATTTCCTCTAGCCACCCCATATCCTGAGTAAGTTATTGCTTGTGCCTAGGTTTATCATCTAGTTACTAGAACTATTATGGATAGGAGCTAGTCATTTGTGTGTTCATTTACCCTTGAGGCCATCAAAACCATGCTCAAAATTCCTCCCTAACTTGATAGTATTACACTTAATTTGGAGGAGTGCCAACAATAAGTTGAGGAGAAGGACAAACTACTATGGGACATTGTGAATTCTTTTTGGCTTGATAGAAAGAGGCAAAAGGTCTCCAGAATGTCAAGGAGTCTAAAATTGATTGAATTTAGTGAGCTACCTCAATACATGATTTCTATGGTGGCCTAGATATATGGAGTGCCCACTATGGAAAAGTTTGAACCATGGATGTTATTGATCCGAATTTGTGCATTGGAAGGAAAGAAGAAATTAGACTGGGCAACCATTTTGAGTGACAACATTCATAATCAAATGATGTAGCTCTAAAGTGTACTTTCTTTAAATGAAACCTTTGAAGGTACCTTCTACATGTCCTCTTATTTAATGTATAATATGGTGCATAATAGGACCTTCCAAGGGCTCACAAGGAACCCTTCGGTAATGAGATATATGAAGTGTACCCAAAGATTACTTTAGATGGGTTCAAAAATAATTTCTACAAAGTTCACAATTGATTTTTTAATACTATGATGAGTGTCTTTTTCCCACTAAAGAGCCTTAATAAAATGACTAAGGTGGCCATGAATGCAATTGATAAATTTGGCACCTCATACATTTAGTTTAGGACTTTCACATATATCAAGGTCAGTGGTTATGAAGGATCTTCGTATAAGTTACCAAGGTATCTGGATGATAAAGTTACAATAATGGAGTTGAGCAGGCAGATGGTGCATCTACATGAGTTGATTTTTGCTGAGAAAATTAATAATCCTTTCAATGTTTTAGTTTAGATAGGATACTACACTTGTCCTTCTATTTCCAAAGATAAAGGATTGGAGCAATAAATGGGCAATTATAGTATTGAAAATATGCCACCAAGGGAAAATTATGATATTAGATGGTTAGTAAATATTGTAATGAATGTAATCTTGCATTAACCAAACTATGAAAATATGTGGTCAGATTTCACCACTAAATAAGATGTTATAAAAATTAACTTCATGAGGTTGATGATGTAGGATATCCTTAAATTCAATGTTGTTCATATCCCCAAGGACATGCTGGACAATAAATTCACACTAGCTAGTGTGTACAATGATACCAATGTTGAGCCCCAACCCATATCACAAGTAGATTTCAATATCATGGAAGATGAATCCATTTCATGAAGGACTTCTCAGACCATGAGTAGAACCTTTAGGTGGTTGAAGGAAAAAGGGGTTAAACTAGGTGCCCATGATACACCTACACTCCAAGAGCCTAGATAGCTCAAAAAGTTGAAGAGTTTTCTTCCAACATACATTGGTGATCCTTTATCTCCTATGGCACTAGTAAAATGTAGAGGGAAATGCAATCTTGGTGATATTGAATTCACCAAGACAATCGATACAGAATCACTAACAACTACCCAATCCAAAGTAGGATTATCATTTTCAAAATTGACAAGTCTAGCATAAAATTGGGACAAGATTACAACAAGGGAAGTGAAATTGTATAGTGTTATTCCCATATCTATCGCAACTAAGGGAGATCCCAAAATTCTAGTAGTTCCAATTATTGCCCTACTTTCTTCATCTTCATGACAATTAACAGTTGAGCCTTCTCCAAGGGCCTTTAAAATAAAGATGGGGTAGAGGAAGAGCCAAAGAAACCTAAAAAAAGAGGCCAGATAAAGTGTTACAACCTTTGGCTGAGAGTCCTAAGAAGAAGGAGGATGTATTCAAAGATACACCTTCTAAAGAAACCTCTATGAATAAAATAGAATACAAATCCTCATACGCCCAAAAATTAAAGGACATGAGTGATAATGAGAGTTTAGATGATGGTAGGCCTATTGCTGAGATGATAAAAAGACAATGTGCGTTCACTGCCCCTCAGGTAAAGATGGGGTAAATTACTCTAATGGAAAGGCCAAAAACTCTAGTCAAGGCCCTGATGGAGGGATTATCTACTAAACAAGATCCCTCAGGAGTAAAGGATGGAGGTAATGAGGCAGATGTCTTGACCTCAAATAATCCTCTATATTTAGAAGATGTGTTAGGAGTTGGGCTTAAGGCAGCTACATAGGCCCAAATTCCTCCTAAAAAAATTAATATCCTTAGACATAGAGGTATTTGTAGATAAATTTATCACCCAGTTGTCAAACCAAGACAAGTGTGGTGAAGTTGGGAATGTACAAGTATCTAGGGATAAAAATAAAGAAGATCCAATGTAAAGTGAACAATTTCCCACTGGTAGTGAAAAAGTGGAGTTATAGAGAGAAGTTCAAATGGATGTTATGGTAGCTATTAGAGCAGTACCACATGTTCCTTCCCCTCTAATGGTGTCATGCTCCACACTAGAGGGATAAGTCAGTATTTGAAAGGATGGGGGATCAAGCTTGAAAATGGGTACCCTTACCCATTCATAAGTAAATAAAAAAGTGGATCAATTAGATAGAAATATTGAGTTAGGACTTTCTAGAGGTATTACTTTGGTGGAAGTAACCTGAGGGATTCTCCACCATATTAATGTCCATGATCCTACTGAGCATAAAAATGTTGAAGCTATGATTGGCATAGAGTTACCTAAGGGTAAAAAAGAGAAAACCATAGATTATTCCATCCAAGTTGCCCAACCAAATGAAAAATACAAATTGATTCTATAACCTTCTACTCAACCCATGGCGTAGGGAAGTTCCATAGACTAATTGCTCTTGGGGTCCCAATAATGCAAGGAAATTTTTGAAGTCCTAGAGAAAATAGATCCAGGCAAAGAAGGGGAACAAAAAGCCAACAAGAAGGATGTTAAGTCATCAAGTGATGATGAGACCGAGTAGATTGTGCTAGGCTCATAGCCTACTCTAGTTACACTCCCTTTAACCCATATTCTGGTGACAACACCATTCAGTGCATCAAGGCTAGCTTTGACGTCCATGAATCCAATGGGATTCTAGAATAGACCTTGTCTTTGGGTCGAAGAGTAGTTAAAGGAGAAAAAGAGTATCTCAAGTAAATTTGGGGACATAGATGTAGTAAAGATCACCTAGGAATATAAGGCTAATCCCCCTAAGAAAGACAAAACACTCTCGTGAACCACTTTCACTAAGACAGGGGAAAGAACACAAGAAATATCCATTCCTTTATTAGGAGATAAAAAAAAGGATGTTCCCCTTAAGAGCTACATAGTGTATAGACATGATTTGGGGGAGCCATCAAGGAGTGAAATAAAACATAGCTCAACAATCTTGGAAAGTATGGTAGTGTACCAAATGGAAAAAGATAAAGCTTCAATGGAGGATCTAGAGGTGCAGAACTAGGCCATGATCCAATACTTGAAAAAGCTACTGAGTGAACCTAAGGCATTAACCCTAACTACCAACAAGCCCCTAGTTACTCCTATATTTTCCTTAAGCGTGCTTGATTTTGGCTATGGTGAGGATTTGAAAACTAGGGGTTGGGCCATAGAAGATTGGCAAAAAGATTTTATCACACAGGCCAAAGAAGTAATCCACTCAGAAATAAAATGTGTAGATGACATACTAGACAAGAAAGGAGAGTGCAACCCCCTAGTATTCGTGTATGATGCAAACATCAAGAATTGGGAGAAACTCAAGTTGAAGTTGGATGAGATTTGTAATATTGGCATAGAAACTTTAATAGTAGAAAATAATATCTCCTAGGATGATCACAAACAACTTAGGGAGTATCAACTAGCAGTAAATCATTAGTTGGTGGTGCTTAAGGAAGGTGTTTTTGATTTAGAGGGAGAAGAGTAATCCCTCGAGGCTGCAAAGATGGAGATTGAATCCACCTTGAGGAAGATGGTGAATCTTGACAGTGCATGTGACATGATGGAGGAAGCATTCAATTATGCCCTAAAAATTCTCATTGATGCACTTAAAGAAGCCTTTAACATCCAAAACATTAGAGAGATGGTGTTTCTAGAAAAATCGTGTGACTAATTAAAAGCATTAGCTGAGAAAAGTTAGGTAATACTCCATAAGGTCACTAATTGGCTTGGTGAATATAACACTAAATTCAAATACCAAGCTGACCTAGACCAAAAGATTTTTCCCACTATAATTGAAGGGTACATCACATATACAAATAGGTTGGTAAAGGACTTGGTCATCAACATTGATTCTACAAAATGACTAAATAATTATGTTTCTTGTAATCTAGTGCCATATCGTTCCTCTCTTCTTTTCTTCTCCCTCTATTCTTTTTCCTCTTTTCTCATTTCCCATCGAGAAACCATTGTACTTTGCCCATTAGTGGTACACACCTTTAATAAGTTGGTTTTTTTCTTAAGAAAGGAATGTTTCTATTTATTATGCAAGTGGACAAAGGTTTGTTTTGTCCCTTGTGGGACTGCTCTCCATGTGTATAACTAAAATATTCTACTGAAGTAAAGTATAAAGATTGAAATAATCATAGAGGCATGAGAATAATCCAAGGAATCATGTTTGTCACACCATTGAGAAAACTCCAAGCCTATGACAAAATTTTCTAGATGGAGCATCTTCAAGAATATGCCATTCATAGTTAGAATTGTATAGTAAAGGGAGTGTGTCCCTTTACAATGGTCAGTCAATTTTTGAGTCAAGACATATAACCTCAAATATAATATCCCTATTTAATTTTCTTTGGTGTCAAAGTGATTTCTATTGGAAAATCATTGTCAAGCTTTGAGAGCATTTTATGATGCATCCCTTGTTACAAAAACTTCTAGTATAATGGTAGGTTCTATGTTATTCAGAACAAAAATGTGTATAGTTCAATTGCAAATGATTAATGATATTTTATCATGGTTGTTATTCTCTTCTTATAATTGAAGTACATTGTTCTATTTCCCTTGATTACTTGATTGGTTGTCATAGATTTTTTATCTTTGTGGTAGTCATGTAGAAGATATCTATGGATTATAAAATCCTTTCTACTTTTATGAATTTGGGAATGGGGTATTGATATTAATTTTCAATGGTATTCCTAGGCTCATGGATTTAATGGGAAATAATTATTGAAGGGTACATTCAGAAGAAGAGTTATGGCTAATTTCTAATGCCTAAGATATTTAGGGCTATGAGGTCCAGTTCAATATTTTTAAAGACTCTTCCTTTGTTGTCCAATGATAAGTAAATCTTAGAATCATTCATTTGTTGTTGCCTGTGAGCTGCCATGGTTTCTTATTTGCAAGTTTCTCACATTAGATTGTAAAGGGTCTTTGTGAAAGCTCTCTTGTGCTTAGAAATATAGTTGAGTTCTTTTTGGATCAAATTGTAAACAATTAGGTTTATTCAAGTCAGTTTTATGTAGGTTATATGGTTTTGGAGCTTTAATGGTAGGATATATACATGCTTTCAGCTTATACGTGTCTTGGATTCTATTTAGACTTTTCCTTTTAAACCTTTGCATTTTCATGCCCAAAAGATCTGTTATTTTGTCTTCTTCTGCTTGTATGTCATCTATGTGGCATCGTTCTTAATATTTCATCGAATTTTTCATAATTTACCTTAGTTACTTAGCTATTGGTATTAAAATACCTCCCCAGGATCTTTTTTCTTCATTGGATCAATTCTCGAAGATGCATCAAGATTCATTGGATCATCTGAGATGCATGTATTTCAAATTTTGGATTTGGAACAATCTTTTCATAAACATAATGTAATATTTAGGATAAGCATTCATGCCAAGATTTATGACAATATGATTGATCTGTAAGATCATGATCTGGGGTCCTACTCTTGATTGGTTGCTTTATCAGGTAGGACCTATTTACTTTTAGTCTTTGAATGACAGGATACCAAGTGTAAGTCATGCAAGCCTCCCATATCATTTTACCTTGTCAACTATGCCTCACTCCATTGGATCATCCTCTAATGATGTAATCTATACCATTAGATCATCTAAGTTGCATGATGTTAAGTCTTTTCTTCATCTTTAGAATTTCAATTGTGTGCATATTCAAGGTATCTTCTTAGAGATACCTCCAAATAAAATTCCATTAGTGTGCATCAAGGTTCTTTATAAATAAAAAGATGTCATGGTTATATCAAATCCCTTATAAGGACCTTTCAAATTAACACATAAGGTATTCCAAGGCCCCTTGAGGTATCTCCTAGGAGATACCTAAAAGAAAATTTGAATCGTGTGCATGTTCAAGGTATTTCCTAGGAGATACATCTAAAGAAAATTCCAATAGTTTGCATCACGGTTCTTGTCAAATAAAAAGGTGTCATGGTTCTATCAAATCCCTTGTAAGGACATTTTTAATATACATATAAGGTATTTCAAATCCCCTCAAGGTATCTCCTAGGAGATACCTTGAAAGAAAATTCCAATCGTGTGCATATTCAAGGTATCTACTAGGAGATACCTCTAGAGAAAATTCCATTAGTGTCCATCTAAGTTCTTGCCAAATAAAAAGGTGTCATGGTTATATCAAATCCATTGGAAATAAATTTAGAATAAAAACATAAGGTATTCCAAGGCCCTTCAAGGTATCTCCTAAGAAATATCTTGAAATAAAATTCCAATTGTGTGCATGTTCAAGGTATCTCCTAGGAAATACCTCATGTGTATCAAAGTTCTTGTAAAATGAAAAGGTGACAATATTATATCAAATCCTTTGAAAGTACCTTTGAAATAAATATATAAGGTATTCCATGGCCGTTCAAGGTATCTCCTAAGAGATACCTTCAATTAAAATTCCAAATCATGTGCATGTTCAAGGTATCTCCTAAGAATGATCTCGAATGAAAGCTCCAATAGTGTGCATCAGGGTTTATACCAAATAAAAAATTATCATGGTTCTATCAAATATTTTACAAGGACCTTTTCCAAAAATGTGAAAGGTATTAATACCAAGGCCCTTTGAGGTATCTCCTAAGAGAGATAGTTTGAAATAAAATTCAACTGTGTGCATGTTTAGCGTATCACCTAGGAGATACCTCAAAATAAAATTTCAATCATATCCGTCAGGGTTCTTACCAAATAAAAAAGTGTCATGGTTATATGAAATCACCTCCAAGGACCTTTGTAATTAACATTGTATTTATTTCAAGGCCCTTCAAGGTATCTCCAAGGAGATACCTTTGAAAAAGCTTAAGCATGTCCATTGAACCTATTACAAAAACACAAGTGATTATTCATAGCAACATTGGAAGAGGTAAAACCATGATCATCTGAAAACATGATCTTTTGAGGCTTAATAGCTAATTACCAACTACCCTCTTTAAGTCATTTGATCTTATTTTTTTTGACAAAGGTGAGAGAAGGTGTAAAATGTTTCTTGAATATCGAGAAATAATCCTTGCAACACATGGATTTATATAAGAAAACATCTCATTCTATCACTTTTCAAGATTTCAAGGATGTTTTACACCTTGCTCACCCAAAAGGTAAGTGATGCAATTTTACAAAAGATCCTAGAGCTTGAAAATCCCTAATGATCTACCACATATAGTTAATTCTCTTTTCAAATCAAGGTGATTGGTCCATTAGTTTCTCTTTTCACCTTTCCCTCCAAAAGATAAGTGGGTCAATATACACAAGGGGACTTGAATAAATAAAACCCTGAGGACCCACCACATGTCCAACTTAGATGCTAGTGCAAAATCCCAACCAATTTTTGACTTTTACACCATCCTTCCTGATATGAAAAAGGGTGAAATATTCTTTTGATCCTGAAAAATAGTCTTAGGAGTCCCCTAAGATAACCACGTGTCTTTCATTCAGCTCATTGGGCAATTCTTAACCTCAATCACCAATGCAAATTGAATGTGCAACATGGAAATTTCACTCGGGGCCCTAGAACATTTCTTCTTTGAACATAAGCAAAAAATCAATGTATGCAAGGAGATTAGGAAATATTTCTTTCTTCTGATAGTATATCTTCATAATCTAGACTACTTCATCCAAGGCATCCAATAGTGCCTTCTATGTAAAGGATAATTGTACACCTCCCATGAAGGAGAAATCCATTCTTATTCTCATTTGAGAACCTTGAAGGGGAAAGTCACTCTTGTACATGTTTGAAGGTATTGCAATCTGGTAAGAAAAGTTTCAACCAATTCCTGATGTTTGGGATATTTAGGGTTACGAGGTCTAGTTCAGTATCTTTAAAAACTCTTCCTTTGTTATCCATTGACAAATAAATCTTGGTTTCTTCCATTTATTGTTGCCTATGAGCTGCCATGGTTTCTCTTTTGTAATTTGCTCATAATATATTGTAAAAGGTCTTTGTAAAAGCTCTCTTATACTCAAAAACATAGTCTAGTTCTATTTTGATCGAATTGTAAATAATTGGGTTCATTTGAGTTGATTCTATGTAGGTTATAATGTTTTGGAGCTTTAATGGTAGTATATATATAGTCTTGTATCTTATACGTTCCTTGGATTTTATTTAAATTTTTGGTTTTTAACCTTTGCATTTTCATGCCCACAAGATTTGCTATATTGTCATCTTCTACTTGTGTGGAAACTATGTGGCATCATTCTAAATCTTTCATGGCATTTTTAATAATTTCCCTTGGTTATTTAGCCATTGGTATTAAAATACCTCCCCAGGATATTTTTCTTTGTTGGATCAATTTTTGGTGATGCAACGAGAGTCATTGGATCATCCAAGATGCATGTAATTTAAATTTTATACTCGAGGCTATATTTTCATAAACATAATGTGAACTTTAGGCTATAACATTAATGCCAAGATTTATGACATTTTTCATTCATAGGAACATGATCTGGGGTCCTACTCTTGATTGGTTACTTTATCAGGCATGACCTATTTACTTTTAGTCTTCAAATGAGAGGATGACAATTGTCAATCATTTTTGCCTTTCATATCCTTTTGAATTCTTAATTATTCATCACTCCATTGGATCATCCTCTAGCAATGCAACATGGACTGTTAGATTATCCAAGTTGCATGATGTTTAGTCTTTTCTCGAGTTTCTTCTCACTCTGTTTGATCAAGATCCAATAATGTGATGAAAGTTGTTTGATCAATTGAGATGCATGTTATTTAATCTTAGACGTGAGGATACCTTGCTCTATCTAATCAATGTCTAGCAATGAAGTGAGAGCTATTCGATCCTACAAGATACAAGGGAGGTAAATTATGGATCGAGATGATGAACAAATATAGGCTAAGAGGCTAAAAGGTTAATAAATACATAAAGACCTTACTATTAAAACATAAATAAAAGGACCAATCTCACTTAAAATTGGGCTCAGGATATTTGATTTTAGACTAAGGTGTCATGAAATAAGGTCTTAGGAGATAGCTCAAAACAAAATTCCAAGTGTGCACCAAGATTCTTGAGAATTAAAAAGTTGTCATGATTATATCAAATCCCTTGTAAGGACATTTTCAATTAACATATAAGGTATTCCAAGGCCCTTCAAGGTATCTCCTAGGAGATACATTGAAAAATAATTCCAATCATGTGCATGTTCAAGGTATCTCCTAAGAGATACATCGATTGGATCAGGGCTCTTGCCAAATAAAAAGGTGCCATAATTATATAACATCCTTTATAATCAACATAGAAGGTATTACAAGTACCTTAGAGGTATCTCCTAAGAGATACCTTGAAATAAAATTCCAAATCATGTGCATGTTCAAGGTATCTCTTAGGAAATATCTCAAAATAAAATTTCAATAGTGTGCATCAGAGTTCTTTCCAAACAAAAATTTACCATGGTTACATATCAAACTTATGCCTAGTGGATAACAATCATAATGCAAGGAAAAAGTTAGAGTTCCTCATTTCCATTTTGAATAAAATCTAGACGTTATGAGTAGAATAGTGAGATCATGACTCTCATAAAATGGAATAATGAAAATCCAAGCCCATGTTGGTGGCTCCCAAAGATCAATGATTTACATCTAATCAAATATCAAGATCTAATGGTTCCCAAAGAATTGATCTCAATGCTGACTCAATTAGGGACAACCATTGAATATAATGCTTTATAGATTTATAGGAAAACCAATATCCTTGAATTGGTTTTTGTCTATAGGTAATTCAGTCCAAGACACATGACATAGAGTAAGTGCATTATAGATAGATATTTTAATAATGTCCATGAGACAAAAAATAGTCTATGGGATGGGGACCCCCAACAAAAAATCAAAACTAGAAGAAGTGAAAAGACCATTCCTAGTTAGGCCTTTGACAACTCACCGTTCAAAGTAAGGCATGACATGTCCATTGTAGATATGAAGATATTATCTCAAAGATGAGAATTAGCGTAAGATAAATGGAATAGATATTGGGGATTTGAAAATCAGTCAGAGCATTCATTTCTAGCTATATTATGGGTTATCACTTTGGGTAAACTCTTATCTTCTAGTGCAGTTTGCTTGATCCTTGGTTGATTTTGGGGTTAAACATAAATATCTCCTTCATGATGATTTTTTATGATTGGACCATAATCATGATGATGACACCTCAAAATATAGAAACTTTTTGGTTATTAAAAAGAACAAACTTGTCCCCCCACTTTCTATTTTCTATATATAGAGGTCTATATGCCAAAATAGATATAATCAAAAAATCATTTGATCATATGATCTCTATGTCTTTCTCTAAGTTTCTTGTCTTGGTGAGACTAGACTCTACCAAGATGGAATTTGTAACCTCTTGAAGTACTCAAAGGTTGTGCTTTGATTTCACTGTTATGGTAATAATGTGTACTTATCTCACCTAGTTACTAGTTTATCTACTCATATATGTTGTGTTTAATATTATGTATCTTTTAGTCAAAATATCGCATATGGATACTACAATTGGTTAGTGTCTTTTTTAGACATCCCCTTTCATTTCCCTCAATCCAGATGATTCGGTGAGCCTCCACATGGATGTTTTATAGATATTTATTTTTTTATCCCTATTTTTATTATTTCACTAGTGTTTTTTGAGTCAAGTAGGGAGGATTGACATGTAATTTTTGTGCATCACCTTGTCAACTTTCTTGGGAGCCCTTACCCCCTTTCTAACCCATTTATCATGAATCACTAATCTTAGTTTTGGTTTTAGATGAGCATCAAAGAGAATTTTGGCCTACTATAGAGGTTTATCCCCAATAAAGGTGACCGACAACCTAGGGTTATTCCCATTTTTTAGTTGGATTGGAGAAGCCTTAGAACCACTTCTCTCAATGGTGTGAGTTGAAGGTCTAATAGTTTATATCACACTCAATGGGACAAAATAATAAATTAATGGAAGATTTTTTGGTGTTGTTCTTATGCATATTAGCCTTTCAGTCATTCACCAAACATCAATGGTGACTCCAAGCATCATCACCTAGTTTGAGTAGTCCAGTGCCTGATCATCATTATCTGATATGTACAATCAACCATAGCCATATAGGTAATAGATCAATCAACCATAGCCATACAAGGAGTGGATTGAGAAACCATAGCCCAACTTGGTGAGCTTAGTGTGCAAGAGTACCAAGACTCTTTGTTTCTCCCTAAAGAACCACCAAAAGAATCCTTTAATTTCCCTTATTGGAAAGACACTCTCACTCGCTGTAAGCAAGAATAATTTATTCACCTTCCCAACATCTACCTTTTTAGTTGAAATCTTGTTGTAAAAAATATAGAGGATGAAATTACAGTCATAAGACAACCTGAAGAAGATAATACAAGATTATATGATGAGGAAATAATAATAGGTAGCCCACTTCTTTTAGAAGAGGTAGAATCAGGTCTAGACCAACATTCTTGGCATGGATTTGATACTAACGAGTTGGATCTTGATGAATTCGATCCTCAGGATGAAATTTTGAGGTTGATGAGAAAGACATCATAGGTGCTTAAGAGATGTTGCTTGAGGGACCCCATACCATCACCTTGGGTGATAAAGAGGGACCTCGAAGATGAACATAGATTTTCACATAATAATGAGTTTCAAGAAAAAGTCTTGGGAGACTTGTTCACAAACTAGGGAGCAGGCACTATTCCTCTCCAAGGGGACTATGATCTGATTATGCCGAAAGAGCATGATGATGTAGTAGTAATATATAATAGTAAGGTATAATCTGATTTTTCAATGCTTATATTGATAGGAGGATGACTTATCAAGTACCTAACTCAGTTAGATGATGCTAAGGAGGAGCCACCATAGGTTATGCTCAGTTCAAAGCATAAACTTGATCTTCAAGAAGAGTAGTATCAACTTGCTCATACACTCCATGTAACCTACATGACCAAGTAAGAAGATTTGGAGGGTGAGTTTATTTTTGTTCTTATTCTATGAGAAACATACCATCACATTGCAAAAAATCTCACTTCTCCACATTTGTTTACTTCCTACTCTTGGTGAGACCAAACTCTACCAAGATGGAATTTATAACCTCTTGAAGTAATGGAAGGCTATGATTTTATTTCACTATATGATATAGTGTGTACTTATCTCACCTAGTTACTAGTTCATCTGCTCATATATGTTGTGTTTAGTGCTCTATATATTTTAGTCAAAATCCTGCATATGGATACTGTGATTGGTTACTATCTTTTTTAGACCTACCCATTTATTTCCCTCATCCTTGACCATTTGGTGAGGATCCACATGGATGTGTAATAGATATATTTTTTAGCTCCATATTTATTTTTTCATTAGTGTTCTTTAGGACAAACAAGAAGGGTCAACCTATAATTTTGGTGCATCACCTTGTTAGATTTATTAGGAGCACTTATCCCCTTTATAACCCTTTTCTCATGAATCAAGAGGCTTACTTATAGTTTTAGGTGAGCATCAAAGATGAATCCAACCTACTCTATAATTTCATCCTCAATATAGGTGACTCACAGTCTAGGTTTGTTCCCATTTTATAGCTCCATTAGGAGAAGCCTTATAACCACTTCTCCCAAGGGTGAAAATTAATCTATAATAGTTATATAAAATACATTACAAGGACCTTTTAAAGTAACATGGAAGGTATTCCAAGACCCTTTGAGGTATCTCCTAGGAGATAATTTTAAATAAAATTCTAATTGGGTGTATGTTCAAGGTATCTCCCAGGAGATACCTCAAAATAAAATTCCAAAAATCCCTTAGGGTACTTTCAAATTTAAAAAATACCTTAGGGTATTATTAATAATCATAAAGTACATTTAAAAATCCATTAGGGTACCTAACTACTTATAGGGGTGAAACTTTAAAGTGGACTACTTCATCCAAGGCATCCATTAGTTCCTTCTATGTAAAGTAAAATTGTAATCCTATGAAGGAGAAATCAACTCTTTACCATGTTTGAAATGTTCCTAGGAGTTACCTTGAAGGGGGAATCCACTCTTATTCGCACAAGTCATTCAAAACATTTGCTCGAACAAAATGTCCAACGCATAAACTCCAAACAAAAAATTCCAAACACCCAAAGTTCTTGATGAAAACATGAAATTGTCCATGTATAGGAGCACCATCAACATATATGGGGTAAATCATACACTATAACCAAAAGTGAAAGACAAAGGAGTGATAATAAAATTTAGCATCAACATGATCCTCCCTTATTGTCATACCTTAGATGGATCAATTTTTTATTTGTAGAGGGCCTAATTGTGAAAATGTTTTGACATAATGGGATCTAGTATTGTATGATAGGAAAATCCAAAATTGGGGTCGATAACATGTCATGTGGGCCATGCCAAAAAATTGTAATTTATCTTGGATCCTATTTAATATTTTTCTTTGTAATGTATTCTTATTTCATAATCTCTAGATCCAATGATTTTTTATTATAACTTCATAGTATGCTTAATTATATCTCTTATAACTTGGTGAGTTTTGGTGGTAAAACAAGACTTATAATAATCTTACCATAATTGTGTTAATTTGAAAATAAGTAGCCTCAAGTAGTGGACTGCAGTAATGTTTTGGTAATATTGATTTTATACATTGAGAAAAAATTATGGTAATATCAATTTTTATGTTTAAGTAAAGTACCTTTTTTTTAATAATTTAACCAATATAAAAGCATCTTTGTGTAATGGGTATATATTTTAATTTTACCTTGATGTTTTAAGTTAGTTAAATGTTTTTAGTCATAAATAATATGCCCAATGGATTAAAATGGCCGTGTTTCTATGCCTATAGCAAGACTTTTTACGTGTTAATTATTAGTGTTCATCTTATATCAAAGGGATCAACTTATTATTTATGGGTTTTGGGTGGTATATAAGAGTAATTATCCTTGGTTCATCATTGTTGATATCTTCCATATTATTATTTTTTTAAATATTGATCACATTGAAAAGACTAATCACGGTTCTTTAAGAGACTAACCATTAGCCACGTAACCTTACAAACCATTTTGTGTCAATATCACTTGGAGGACTAAAAATTAGAAATATTTTAATAAAATTAGTGCATCTTAACCCTATATGCTATTACCTACAATTCAATGAGTTTTTAAATGGAGTTTTGAAAATGGTTCCTTTAAATTTCTTTGTCCCTTGTGTCATGGATCATGTTTTAATATATTATGAAAGGAGTTGCATCTATTATTATTAGGATATTCTAATTAATTATTTCTCTTTTATAAGATACAATAAAGAAAGTAATGTTCAACTTTGACGTCAAATACTATATCTCAACTAAGAGTGTTTTTTTATCCTACGTTTGACACAATTATCTGTCTTGATGACATATAGGATGAAGTATCTATAAGAACAAGGGGATGCATGCCCCACTTTCTAGGGTTCCTTTTCCTAATAATTTTTTTTCCATGGATGGTATTTTCACACATTTTTGAAATCATGAATTCCTCATGGGGATATCAAATATTTATACTATAGTTTGAGATGTTACTGGTTTGTTTATCAATGATTTCATTTCAAAAATTCAGTCACCTATCGATTAAGACAACCTTTGTTAAGTCACATGTTGATATTATTTTGGTACATCATTATGTCACCCCAATACATGGAGATAGACATATGTTGGTGTTAATCTATTAATTTTGTTTCCTCATCTATTTATTAGCCTTATTATAGGCATCCATTTAGCCTTCAACTATGTGTTCATACCTATAACTTTATTATATTTTTATCTATCTTGTGCACTTGTTAGTCTCTTTAAAACACCATATATTTTATATATGCATAGACAAGTTTTTATTGGAACATAAATCCATGTTAATCAAATAAATAATTGAACATGTTTCATTTCATATTACATTTTTTTGTACTTGGATGGGTATTTTATTTCCATTAACATTTAATGAGACCTTGATTGTATATGTTAGTGATTATCACTTGTTTAATGGACATACACTGTTATTCTCTTGATATTCTATTTATATGATTCTTTCCATTATTATTGAGTGATAATTTTGTATCCTTGAAATAATATTACCATCTTTTATATGTACGTATATTGGTTAAACTTATTCTTATTAACTTGTTATAAATAGTTACTAGCATTCCGCTCACTATTGTGAATTATAATTGGTGTTAGCTAATTACATTAAAAATTTTATTCTTCTTGATTATATTAATCTACCATATTATATCTCATCAATGTGATATGGATTGATACATAGATATAGCAACCAAGGATTGATAATACTTATGATTAGTCATGATCTAGTTGAATGTATTATGATCAACATACATAGTTGTTACCAATGCCTATATAGATACCATATATGATTTTGAATTATATTATATATGATATATATGTTTTTAAGGTACTATCTGCTTATAGGGGTAAAAATTTAAAGTAAGTTTGGTCACCCATTCATATCCTGGACTGCTCCATCTAAGGCATCTAGTGTGCCTTCTATGTAAAGCAAAATTTTACACCTTCCATGAAGGAGAAATCCAATCATGTCCCTATTTGAAATGTTACTAGGAGATAACTTGAAATGGGGATCCACTCTTGTTCACACAAGTCATTCATAACATTTTTTTGCACCAAATGTCTAATGTGAAAACTCCAAATAAAATTTTTTGAAGACCAAAATATGTTGAATAAACTATTCAAATAGAAAACCCAAAAACCAAAATATAATAATAGGGCTTGATCAAAATGTTCAAGCACCTGGCTAGGGCTTGTGAATTATCTAAGTTAGTTATTGTGTATACATAGAAAACTACACCAATAAAAGCACTAGTACACATCTATAAATATGAATTAACTTGATTTTAACTGTCTTAATGAACATGTTCACCAATCATCACCAAATTATTTCTTCTTATCCTCATTATCTTGATATACTTTATGTGGTGGTCAATGAATCCTACTGGCCTGGGTGAGGAGTCTTTCATGTTCTCCCTTGATCAACTAAAATCTACTCTTGAATAACTTGACTTCGGTGACCTTTTTCCTTATGGTATATAACTCTACCTCTATCTTCTCTAATGTTAAGCCCTGGAGACTTAATTTGAATTTATCCACCACTTCTTTTACAAGATGATCAAAATTAATCCTTTTGATCAGCTTTCGTGTGGAAACTTTTACCTTAGATAACTTTAAATCATGCAAGATTTGAAGAAGTTGAACCTCATGACCTTGGTACTTACAAATCAAGGCCCTAACTGAATACCCACTCCTAGACCATAGGTATCCTCCCCATGGTATAAAAAAATTATGTATTTTATTGGGAGAGAATAAATAACATGGTCGCAAACTTGAAGCCAATGCTTGGGTTCATCATGCACTCACAATGATTGAGCACATAGTTGAGCACGACCTTAAAATTGAAGTCCTAGTCCTTTTAGGTGATGACACATGTTGTCACTACAATACTCAAGAAAGAAGAGAGTTTTTTTTAAAGAAAAGGTGAGCAATTGGCCCCAGGAAGTGGGCCCCATTTTTAATAAGAATTTTAGAGGTAGTTCAGAGGGAGACATGCATCACCATAATGCTGCTTACATATCCCTAAGATTTCATACATGAAATTTAATATGTCAGTCTCATGGTAAATGGGATGGAGACACTTGGCATAATCATGGAGAGTCACTTGCCCTATGAACTTGAAATATTTTTCAAGTGTTAAAATGTCATTGGTTCATGGTTCCATGCCACATGTCTTTGACTATTGAAAAATGAAGTCTTATGCTTAATGTCATAGGTACGCTTAAAGGTATTACAAGGCCCTTCACAGTATCACCCATTACTATCCTCAAACCTTCAAGGGTACCCATACACATGTTTAAAATTTATCTCGTAAGAGACACATTTAAACCTTTGGGTCCACAACAGAGGTTAAAATCAAATACAAGATCGCAAAATAGAAGAAGATAATCATTCACCATAATTTTGCTCAAAACCCCCAATGCTCATTATCATTTTGTATTGTAATAAAATACATGGTTTAATATTGACTTAATTAGATAATTTTATCTATGCAACTATTTCACTCTGATATTTGTTTTAAATTTATCTCCTAGGAGATACCTTCAAATTAGGATGAAGTAAGAATTGAAGTATGTAGTATATGATATTAAAATCTATTATTTTTTTGGATTGACATAAACCGTGTTGTTAAAAAATGTTGTACATTACCTTTTAAACATTTTTATGTTTTAAAATATCTCCATGCTTATGTTCTAGTAAAAATATAGCTTTATTTCCTATATACAGGGGTAAATTGGACTGATTTTATAAATAACCTGATTAACAACTCTTCTCATGTCTTTTTTAAATGTCCAGCTAAAAAATCATACATAAATGGCTTTTCAATGTGGAGACTATGTTTTTATAATAAACAATGGTAAGGTCATTGGTGAAGGAGTAATACACAAAGTGGCGGGTCAAGATGTTAAATCTCTAGAAGCCATAAATCTCACTTCCACATGCCAAAATGAGGAAATACCTATTGAATGTGCAAGTGTTAATATGACTAAAGATTTTGATCTGTCTTTACTGCTTCCAATTCTTAAAACTTTTGTGGATAATTTGTGGGATGTAGTTGATAGTTTTACTATATGGAGCACAAGCATGATGCAACATGACACAAAAAAAATTTCTATAGATAATGCCATGGAACAAAGTCAAAATAATTTGTGTCCAATTCTGCATTAAAACCATTTCATCAAAAATGCCCTTGCTTGGATTCATTTGTTTGATATATCTATGATCTTACCATATTTCAAAGCTTGAGAAAACCTTTTGTTGGGAAAAGGGTATATTTGTTGGACAAATGTACAGCTCTTAGAAATGATGAAAAAATTATCTTTGGTTATGTTGAATTTGCACAACTAGGGGATATTTTTAGTTGCATTTATATAACAATGTTAGAAAGTGATTTAGAAATTTACATAAGTCATCTTATATTACATTGTGAGACTTGCAGTATAGAGGAAATTGAAATATCTATCGTTAGATGGCCTTTCAACAAAATAATGGACATTGAGACATGTAGAGCAATCAATTTACCATACATGACACCAAAGGATAAAGAAATAAGAAATTTTTAGGACATTTTGGATAATGAAGTCACTCTGTTCCTAACATTCCTAGTGCAAAGGCATCCAAAAAAATTAGTTCATTCCTACAAATACTCTACTTGAAAAAGAAATCAGCCAAACAATTCACTCAACAAAGTGGAGTTTGATGAAAGCATTGATGGTGAGATTACAAAAATGTATGCAGATAAATGTTGTACCAAAAAATGTTTTCAATCAGGATTGTCATTTGAGATTCTAAAATTTGAAAAGATGAAGTTTCTTGATTCCACCACAATAGATAAGAGGCAACATGTCTTGGATGTCCTTTCTGCCAGTTTATTCAATAATAATAATAATAATAATAATAATAATAATAATAATAATAATAATAATAATAATAATAATAATAATAATAATAATAAAAACTACTATTGATTTTTAGGGTACAGAGATCTGTGGAAGCTTGGCTTAAAATATATGGATTGAAGAGAAGTAACTTTCTTGACATTCAAAATTGTCACAAAATAGGGAATGAAATGTATTCCATGCAGGGAGATTTTGCTAGAATCCACATAAGAAGATAATGGCATCTAAAGATTTGTTGGAAGAATTAGTGGATGATTTTGTAGATGTTTCTCCATGACTAACATGCCAGGTAGATATAGACAGCTCATGAGAAAATTTTCAACATCTTCCATCATCTTTCACTCAAGAATTTATGAGGCACCACATCAATGCACAACTAGCAGATATGGAATATGAGCCAATATCCTAGACAAAATTCTATAACATGTGGAAAACTAATTTTTAGGATGTGACCATTGCCATTTCTAATGACTTCAATAGGTGTAAAACATGCATCTTGTTGAATCGGTAGAAATGCTCAGGGTCCCTTTCTAGAGATCAAGAAGAGTGTATCGATCAAGAATTTGTGATGCACTCAAATCAAATAATGTTTTCAAGGAAAATGTATTACACACATAAATTAATGTTAGATAAATACCCTAAATAATTCCTTAGTGTCATTCATGACAAGGTGTAATGTCAAAAAAAAATTATGCCAAGGACAGTAACAAAAAACAAAGTAGTTACTGACAGAATATTAGAGCTATCAATGGCAACGATTATAACACATGGTCATGGTGTAGGTAGATATGGGCATTTTTTTACCATACATTCTTAGAGGGTCTAACTTTGCCATCACCTCATTAAACAAGTTCTTCAAGGATATGAAAACAATAGTGCCAAATAATTATGGATATTTAATATATAAACTTAGATCTTAAAATTATCCATTGTATGATGCAATTTTGTCTAAAAAATGCTACCCTAAATGCAAAAAATACATAGAAGAAGCACAATCAATTGGTGCCTTCAAGAAACATCCTTCTAGGCTATACCTTCAACTAGACAACTATTGTGGGGACAATAAGAATAGGTACTTCTATACATAATTATATTTAGAAAATGTCAAACTTTATATGAAACTAATGTTACATTAAAGAATTTACAAAAGCATGTATTTTTTTATAGTTATTTATTTCAATATTTATCTCTCGTTATCTACAAAGGTGTTTTCCTCAATGTTGAGGTCAGATTTCTATCTATAGGACATACCTATGAGGACATCGATGACACATTTGGAAACTTGTCCGAATGTATAATGATGAAAGATGTATGGAGTGTGCTAGAGATGATGGACACTTATAGGACGTGTGAAAATATAAGAAACTTCGTGCCATATTTGATTGAAGAGGTAGTGTATTTCAAAGAGTATGTTAATAATTACCAGCTAAATGGAAGAAATGAAATAGTAGGATTAACAAAAGGTCAATACTTCATTCTATGCATGGAGAAAGGTCAGCCCATAAAGTGTTACAGAAACTCTATAAGAGAGAAATTGGTCTCCCTCGATTACATTATGGGGAACAAAAGAAAAATGGTTAACCAAATGTTCTAGAAGGTAAAATGACAAAATTATATTTCAAAGACTTGAAAATTAAAGAAATGTCTCAAGATTCCATTATTGTTAAAGACTCAGATAGAAGTAGAAAAAAGAGTCAAAAATAAATTAAATATAACTTGAATAAGTATGTGCATCAATTCAATGAATTTGGTTTGACCAGAAACAATAAGTGGAAGGATCTAGCATATTACTTCTAAACAATCCATGACATAATGAAAGAAGACATGTTCCCTTCTAAAGTTGAGTGCACATGAGAGTTTTAGCCTAGAACTCATCACGACATACCCTTGCATATAAATATACACAAAATGTTTCATGATAGTACCCTTGATTTTGGAGTCGCATCTATAGATACATATGTTGGTCCAAGAAGCAAAAGAATAAGAATTACATTTGATCCAACTCAAGATGTGCAAATCAGAGACATGTTATTTGTTAGACCTGATAATTCTACAGGAGTAGAATACATAGTATGGGTTGCTAGAGCTAAAATAAATATTGAGATATTACAAAAAAATGGGGATATAGAATGAAGGGTCAATATATATTGGTTCAATCCAATTTATGCATGGAAAAAAGATGCAAAAGAAGATAAAATTTATTCAGGCTGCTTGGACAAGAAATAAAAGCCAAATCTAGTTGACACATATTTATCATCCATACTCATAGATAGTATCATCTACACTTTGAAACAATTTTTTTTTTGGAGGGGTCATACACTTGTTCTCACTAATTTTTTGAAAGGCAACGTAACAGACTATTTGAATGCATTAATTTACTAGGCACTAAAAAAATCATGATTAAAAGATTGGGAAATTTGAAATGGTGTTTCTTTAATTTTGGAATGAGAAATATGATTGTTTATTTTAAAAATTTAGTTCATTTTCTGATAATGTATAATGTTTTATTGTTTTATTTATTTATATTTATTTCTAGTGGCACTTCGCATTTTGGGTCCTAGGAAATACACTTCAGCTTTTGAGTTTTATATTTTCTACTATGATAATTCAATATTTTGGTAAATGTAAATTTATTTAATAGCATTTGACTATTTTAACATCCACTTCACATTTTTTCATCCTTAAAAATGGTCTTCAACAAAATGTATTCATAATTTTCACAACTAATAATTTAGTACATGTCAGATTTTGTGTTTTGAAAAATACAATTTGACATTCCCGTATATGTAAAAAGATCTTTGGGATTTACACCTTGAAATTTCCCACTTGTACATTAATATTTGTTCTTAAGAATTTGACTATCAAAAAATGTTATTCAACTTTTCACGTGGCACCCCAGATTATGAGATATAATGTGAGATAAACTTTAGTGGTCATGAGGACGTCACTCGAATCAAATTAAACATATAGTTCATAATACAGTCAATCGATGACACATGGCATACCCATCATCCTAGAAGTTATAAATCACATATCAACAAAGCACATGATTATTTTATGAATTATTTTTCCTTAAAAAATATACCGCCAAGTCTTATAACATCTATAAATGCATGGTCTATGAACTAGTTTGAACGGTCACATAATTTAGACTTATTGAAAATATATAATATAGATGTGATTTTATTTGTTATAAGTCCAAGTAATTCTTGATGAAGTCTAATTTATTTATGATATTTTTCAAATAATAATAAATAAATTATTTATGATCATTTTAAATTATTTGGACTTTTCATAAATACATTAGATAGATATGAGATATTTGTAATAAGTCTAACATAATCTCGATATAGTTCAATTTAATTCAGATAGAATCCAATTTATTTCTAATAGTTTTTTAAAATTTGGACTATTGATATGTCCAAATTATATGAAATAGTCCTTAAAAGGGGGGCATCATTCATACTATCCTTATTCCCATAGTTTATCTAGCATACCTATCCAATACACCCTAGTTCTCACATCTTTAGCAATCAAATTATCAAATCCAACTCAGATCAATCAAGATTTCACAAGTGTCTTAGAATCAAGGGGTCACTTAACATTACTTAGCTTAGATTGGTCATATTATACAGTGATTCAGATTACATTAGGGTCACTTGGAATTACTCAGGACATTCAGAGGGATACACCTTTAGTTTACAAATATACAAATTATCTAGATACCAGATTTAGGGTCATGTACAATACTGCATGTCTCACACATACAACCTCATACAACATGCCATAATTACAGACTAGATAATAGATTATAAGCATAGTGTATAGCACATTATTTTCATCTCTAATTTTTCACATGAGACATGACACCATAGATCATATCACATGTGGGTGGTAATTGTAAACCCAAATCCCAAAAATAGTACATTCACGTGGATGTCATCATGAAAAGATGCAAGTTGAGGTGGTGAAGAAATTGATCAAATGCGTGACTATGGGGTAGGTTTTTTTACCCTGATGGTATAATAAATATCTGTTTGAAGATGTTAGGGTGAACATGCCTACAACCATCAACACCTCATTGGTGTCTACTTTAGAAGAAAAATCTCCAAAGAAACAAGTGAAATGTGAAGTCTTGGGTGAAATGAAGGATAATATATGCAGAGGACGTGAGATAATATTCCTAGATGATACAGATGATGAGATTCATCTCGACTTCAATTTCTGAAGTCGGACTATGCTCACATGTCTAGTTGTACTAATATGTTCTATGATAGGGTTTAATTTTTAACTCTATTGATTGATTCTGGCCTATTGTAAAGCCTTGCCTTTTTGAGGTCTTTTGCTTGGCTAGTTGTTTACAACATTATGCTAGTTTTTCTCTATTTGGGTAAGTGCCTTTGGGATTGTTATCGTAAAACACTTCTATTTTGGGTTGGGGGCCCTAATATAAACCACACACACTCACAAATATATATATATATATATATAAACACACACACACACACACACACACACACACACACACACACACACACACACACACCAAATTTAATTTTCTACAACATGATGGTATCTATTTTATGTTGTTTTGCATGGGCATATTATTTATCCATCTTTCTTACTATGTGTAGTTTGGTGTATGGTTGGCCTACACTTTTATTCATCATACTTTCAATTTTATATATATATATATATATATATATATATATATATATATATATATATATATATATATATATATATATATATATATATAATTGAAAGTATGATGAATAAAAGTGTAGGTTATATATATATATATATATATATATATATATATATATATATATATATATATAACCTACACTTTTATTCATCATACTTTCAATTTTATATATATATATATATATATATATATATATATATATATATATAATTGAAAGTATGATGAATAAAAGTGTAGGCCAACCATACACCAAACTACACATAATAGGAAAGATGGATAAATAATATGCCCATGTAAAACAACATAAAATAGATACCATCATGTTGTAGACAATTAAATTTGGTACAAGACTATTATTCTTAGTCTCTTACTCCCAATTTACTATATTTAAAAAAATTATGTTTTTTCCATGTTTCTTAGCCCACTCTAGTCCCACTAAGGTTCCCATTTAGCCTTTGAAACTATAAAATAATATATTGACTATTTTATCTCAAATTGAATTTATGTGGTGACTAATTTTGTTTCAGATAAATATAATAGAATGATGTAGGGTGTTATAAATACACATCCAAAAAAAAATTGAAGTTAATATACTGAAATAGAAAAAATGAAATGATTGCAAAAAATACTAAACTACGCAATTGAAGGATGAACTTAGATTTTTGATTTGTCTAGTTGATTATGTTGACTAGATGAATATAAAAATAAAAAAACAAGAGGAAACCCATATTATTATCAAAATTTGGTCTAAGACCATTCAAGGACATGAATTTTGGATATGTATGGCAGTTGATCATTGTTATCTATGTTTGTCAATTATTTTTTATTGTATAAATAAATAATTTAGGGCATCATGACATGTGACATTATAAAATAGGCATGTGTACACTGGTTTTGTCTTTAGAGATGAATGAGAGACCTTTAGATACCTTATTGAAGTTGAAAACCTTAGTAGGGTATGCAATGATTGATTGACATGTAAGTAAGAAAAAGTAGAGTTTAGATGGACTTAGCTAACCCCAATCTCCACAATGACCAAAAATTTATTATATATACAATACTCGAAGGGGGGAAATAAATTCCAATATAGTTCTCCAAACTAAGTGCTTCATGTAATTATGTTCCTTTGACTCTATGAATAAATATAAAAATAACATAAAGACTTGACCATGCTTGGTTAGAGCTCCATAAAACTAGTTTAATACTTGGCTGAGAAGTACTTGAGGTGCATAGACTTTGAATTGGGAAGAATAGGAAACTTTTACTTAATTTTCACTTGTGCAGATAAGCCTTTGAATTTAAGTTTATAATATGTGTAATAAGTGACATGAGAGTACATTTATAACAATTCAAAATTGATGATCAAATTCTATGAAGGCTAAAAACATGAAGGATGACCTAAAGGAGGGTTCAATTTGACGATTTGATTGTTGATGAGAAAAAGAAAGGAATAATAGATAGGGATAATTATGTTTACCATTATTGTACATATTGGTTGATCTTGTCCCCTAGGGAAAAATATTGGACTTTGGGTGTGGGCTAAGGCATACAAATGCATAGTAGTGTTTTAAGTTATCATAACATTTTACATGTGACAATGATGGACATAAGATGAAAATAGGTCCTCACTTATGTTTAAGGTAGATTCAAGTATCAAAATAGGTACTAATAAAGTGCACATGTTAATTAAAGGTAAAAGTGAATAAAATAGACATGATCAAGTATTGATGATCAAATTTATGTTACTATATTTGTCCCCTTCCCCCCATAGTCTAGGAATGAAATTACTAGATTAATTGGAAGTTATACCTGAGTGTGTAAGACAAACTTTATATTTGATGTTACACTTCAATCATGCAAGGCACCGTATGCTTTGATGAACCATGCAAAACACTGAAGTGTCTACTTTGTTCCTTTGAAAACTAAAATTTGAAAATTTTAAAAATTAATTAAACATTTAAAATTTGAAAATTGAATGGAAATTTGATAAATTTGAATATTTATTGAAATTTGACACCTAAAAATTGTAATTAATGTATGGAAGGAATACACATGTATGATGATGATGATGATGGTGGTGGTGGTGGTGGTGATGGTGATGGTGATGGTGATGGTGATGGTGATGGTGATGATGATGATGATGATGATGATGATGATGATGATGATGATGCTTCCTTGAAGCTGTTGATAATTAGTCCCTCTTCATGAAGAACTTGGATAATATGGATCCTTAACTAAATGATTAGAGAACATTGGAGTGATGAAGTCCCAATTTTAATTTTCACCTATAAAATAAAAATAACACCCATTGAGGGATTTTGAAATCTCAATTTATGTCTACTAGTTTTTGTAACCCTAAGACATGAAACATATTGAAATCTAAATAGATTTATACATAAAATGTTGGAGTGTGAAACAAACTTGAAGTCATGCACTATGCACATAAATTGAATCAATGACTACATAAGGATTGTAGATTCAATTATAATTTTATTCCTTAAATTTTATGATCACCAGAGAGTAGAGTACACATATGCTCCTACTATGTTTACAACTAGCAAAATAAGGTGAATAATGTGACATGAAAATGTATCATGCTTCTATTGTAATTGTAGGATTTAAAAATGTATGTAAATGTTCATTATAGATTCTATTTGAAAACTTTTAAATTGTGTGAATTTTAAATTTGATCATTCAAATATGAGTACATATGCATGGTATATGCCTACATAATATGTGATAATAACTAAATGTTGAAATATTTTACAAATGTAATTATGCCAAAATTATTTTTTGTTCTTTTATGAAGGCTTATTGCATGTACACTAAACCCACTTAAAGACCCACCTTTTGAGGTGAAGGAATTAAACCTGAAAAGTCACTCATCTCAAAATAAAATTAAAATTGAAACATGTGTTGTAATTATGGCATCATTGAAAATTGTAACATATAGAAAATGCCTGTTAACATAGTAAGATTTCAATTTTTCATATAAATTGAGAGTAAACCCTATATAATATATTTTTTAAGGACATAAAATTATAAATATAATTAGTATGTTATGCTAAGAATGCATGATATATATCATGACACTTATAGAACTCAACAAGCTCAATAATCGCACATACAACAAACATAATGATATAAATATTGAATAGAAATCCAAAGGTTGCATATATCGGAGATGTTGAAATATTTTAAAGTATAAAATTTCATACATTATAATAGTTAATAATTTCACAAGAAAGGTACATGTTCACATGTCGCACACAAATATAGTTAAGGGCTAAAAACAAAGACATGTTCAAATGCTACACACAACACATAAGATATCATAGAGATGCACCAATAAAGGTTTTGCATACAAGAGCCAAGTCTGTTCACATAATATATAAATACCATGAAATATAATATGTATAAATAAACAATATCAATGGAACATAATATTATCAATGATATTCTAAACTATGCATATGTAATGTGAAAAGATCTTAGCAAACAATATATTCATTTACACTATGTAAGATATAAATGTTAGAAAGACATTTTTAAAATGTTATAAAAGATCAAAAATATATGGGTTTTAAAATAATAACACATGTATACTGCCATCTGTGAATAATATGCTCCTATATTAGCAAGGCAAACATAGCTCTTGAATATCTTAGTCCTTAGAAAAGTTTGAATATCCTACGTAACACTTATGATATAAGTTAAATGCATATGAGATACATAATGTTTAGTATGATGTCAATATGGTAACTTTATCATTATTTATATAATTAGTTTATTTTATGTTTTTTATTTTTAGTGAGGTTAATTCATTTATATTCTAGATTAGTTGTATGGTCAATTCTAGACGCTTTCCAAAAATTTCATAAAAAATCACTGGGTCATTATTGATAAAATTAGTTTATTTGGTGTTTTGTTTTTTAATAAGGTTAATTATTTCATTTATGTTCTATATTAATTGTTTCGTCAATTTTTGAACTTTCCATGAATTTCATAAAATATAGTTAGAAGTGTCAGTTAAGTCCAATTTAGTGAATGTTTAGTTAACTTAAAGTTATTTTAGTCAAACTTATAATTTTAAATTTATATTTTAATACTTTCTATTTTTTTTAATTCTATTTTTATACTTTAGCTTGTCTAGTTTAAATGTTTGCTTAAGTAATCAAGAGACTTCTTTAATGATTTCAATATCATATCATTAAGTTAAATTTTTCATATTTAATCTATTATTAATTTAATTAGTATTTAAATTAAATTAATTAATTATTTTTTACTTTTACACTTAATTTTTAATGTAAGTTACCATGTAATAAGCTTATTTTAGATTTTTTTGTTAATAAGAATTATACATAAAGGCAGTGTGTTGCATTAATTTGAATTGAGAAATTTTTTATATTTTTTATATCTAATATTATTGTAAATATATAATAATTTAAACTAAAAATCATATACATTTTTTTATTAACAATTTCACTCACAATATAACTAGTTTGACAACTAGTAATTCTGGGATAATTTTATTAATACATAACTTTAATTCTAGAGACAAAAAATATAATTTACACTCCATAAAATTATTCATAATTTTTATTTGGTATCAAATTCAGGTTCAAGTAAGTTTCAAAAAGGTTTTTCGGGGAATTATCATAAGAAACAATGACTTTAATGAATTCTAATTATATGAATATTATTAGTTTCAAAGATGACAAATTTGAGTATTGGATATTTCAATTGAAGATAATTATTGTGTGAAGAGGAGTCTCAGAGACTTTTATCTATGGGTACACATCATCTCAATATTAAAATACTTTAGTCAGTCCACATGATCATAAAATAATAAAAAAGGATAAAAAAGAGAGATGCACATGTTTTATTCTATCTTCAGAGTGTCATAAACACAATAATTTATTCAAGACTTGTAGGAATCAAGAATACCCATGAGGCATGAAATACTTTAAAGAATTCATATCAAGTCTTTATTAATGTAATATAAGTAAAAATCTAAATTTTTAAAATGAATTTTGATAAATTGAGAATGTCATATTATGAAGGAGTTATATATTATTGCATAAGGGTACCTAATTTAACACATAGAATAAAGGTTTATGGAGAAACTATACAAAATATTGAAGATATTGAGATATATAAGGTAAATATAGTTTCATACTATGATAAATATTGAAAATTATAAATATAGAACACTATATGTTTTGATAATTTAGTGGGTTATTTCTTGTCTCATGAGGATAAAACAAGATTATATGTAGAAGATATATAACATAGTCTAGAAAAAATAGTTAAAACCAAGGTAAGGACTTCAAAAATCAAAGGGAAAAATAAAAATAAAATAAAGTGAGTTTATAAAACATAAAATCAAATATAAAATATGAAAAAAATTTCACAGGTAAGATCAATAACTACTTTTATTTTCATTATTGTAAAAAACTAAGACACATGATTAAATATATAAGGATACTAGCAATTAAAAATCAAACCAATCAATAAATGGAAGAGAAGAATTTTATAGATATAAAAATTGAGTTTAAAGATGTGAAATATTATTGTCTCACATGTTTTTTTGAAATAGAGGAAGGAAATAATTTCTTGTCTCTTATTTTAGATTATTCAAATCAAGTAACAAGTCACATAGATGATTTCAAAAAGTTACATGATTCCTTCAAAATCCAAGAGAATTTAGGTGATGGAAAATACATCCAAGTTGAAGGAAATGGTAGCATAAAAATAAAATATAAATAAAAGGTAAGGGTGATATAATTTATCCTAAGAGTGATCAAAATTTCATAAATTATAGTGATGAAATGAAGGCATACAAGTTTTATAATCTTACTAATAAATCCATAATTGTATCTATGAATGGTTTTTTATTTTTTTAAATGAAGTTTGTATTTATTCTAATAATGTAGATATATAAATAATAATTGAAGAGGGGAATCCTTTTAAAGTTTAATTTTATAGATTAAAAATTCCTACCCAATTTTCTAGTTCATTAGAAAATAATACCATCTCTTTGTAAGAGACTAATTATTTGTGTACATCAACACCTAGCAAGAATTTTTTTTTCTTTGAAATCTCATAAAACCAATAAGATGTTGGATAATAATTATAAGTGAATTATCACAAGGATAAAAAAATTAAGAATATAACTTATTTTATGATACTTATGATTAAAATAGTATGTTTGCATTATCCCTTGTGACTAGGGAACCTAGAAGTTATGTAAAACCTAGTCAAAAAAAAAAAGAATGGTTTGATATGATACTAGAGATGGATAAAATTGAAAGGAATGATTAATATAATTAATATAAACTTAAATTGAACAAATATATCATTGACACAAAGTTGTTCTACATGACCAAAGTTAAAGGTGATGCTACAGTTGACAATCTAAAAGCTAGATTAGTTGCAAGAGGGTTGAAACAAACATATGAGGTTGATTATGAGGAAAAGTATGATGCTATAGGAGTTAAATATAATATAATACTAATTATTACTGTATATATTCTTAAATTATGGAAAAATCATTAAATGTATGTTAAATTGAATTCCTTAATGGAGTGATTAAAGAAGTATGTGTGGGGTAGCCACAAAATTATGAGGTAAAGAATATATAATTTTGGATATATAAGTTAAAGAGGGATATTTATGGGTTGAGTAAAGCTTCAATATCTTGGCACTTAATAATTTATAGTTGGTTATTTGATCAAGTTTTTTTAATAAGTCAAAATAAACTAACTCTTTACATTAAAATATTGAATTCTAATATTTTATATAGTCTCTATGTAGATGACTTGATATTTGTAGGTAGATTTATGGATATATTTAACATATTTGAGGAAAATATGAAATAATATTTTAATATGAATAATATTATACCAATGAATTATTTTCTTGGCAATGAATTCCATCAAAATAAAGTGGAAGTTTCATTTGTCAAACTAGGGATGCCCATGACATTTCTAAGAAGTACAATCTTCAAGATTCAAATCCTATAGACACTCTAACTATAAGTAGAAAAAATATAATGATCGAAGATGGAATTCATTTAGTTAATGAGGATAATTTTATAATCATGGTGAGAGCTTTGATATACCTTACTATGACAAGACTTGAAATTAGTTATGAGATTTTACAAGTTTCTAGATTTATAAAAATATATGTCATTTAAGCATTTAAAAGAAGTAAAGATAATTTTTATATATGAAAGAGGTACTTCTAATCATGGTATTCATTTTAGAACAGAAATACATTTTTATTTTAGATAGATGGTTTCATATTGGGGAAGATATTAAAATGACATGAAATCAATTTTAGGTTATTGCTTCATATTGAGAAGTGGGTTGATTTCTTGGTCTTCAAATAAATAGGATAAAATTGTATTATCATCTACTAAAATTGAATATATGACCCTTACATCAGCTTTCACATAAATAATATAGTTTATACTACTAAAAAATATTTATGAATGACTGTAGGATATGATAGGCATATCACCACTTTCCATCAAAGGGGGGAATGTTGAGTATGATTCCAATATGGTTACTTGATCATTATTGATAGAATTATTTAAAATGATATTTTATTTTTTTATTAAGGTTAATTAAATAATTTATATCGTATGTTAATTTTTTAATCAATTTTGGACACTTTCTATAAATTCCCTAAAAAATAGTTAGAAATGGTAGTTATGTTCAGTTCATTGAATATTTAGTTAACTAAAATTAAATTATTTAAGTCAAAATTATAATTCAGAGTTACATTTTTATATTTATAGTTTTATACTTTCACTTTTTTTAGTGTGCATGTGAGTGTGCTTGTTTGCTTAACTAATGAAGATACTTATTACATGATGTCTCTATCTTATTAGTGAGTTTAAATTATCATATTTAGTCTATTTTTTATTTTCTTAGTGTTTAAATTAAATTAAAATATTTATTTATTTAATTTTAAACTTAACTTGTATTACAAGTTACCTTGTAATAAATTTATTTTAGTTTTCTTCATTAATAAGAATATCACACATAGATAGTGTGGTGCATTAATTCAAATTGAGAATATTTTTGTATATTTTATCTCTAATATTATTGCAAGTATACAATAGTTTAAACTAAAAATAATATGTTTTCAAATTTAAAGATATTTAGTACACTTTTTTAATCAATAAATCACTCAAAACACAATTAGTTTAACAACTAATAATTATGAGATAGTTTTGTTGATACATAGCTTCAATTTTAGAGAGAAAAAAAGAATATTTTCACTCCATCCATTTAATAAAACTCTTAATGAAAATAATATGTTATTTACTAATCATTAAATAAATAATACATTGTAAATATGTAAACTAGATTTCTAATCATACTCGAGTCGTAATTTTAGATTTTTTTAAATATTTGAATGTTTACAAACTTTTGAAATATTTAAATTAAAAATATTAGAAAGTAAAGTGAATAAAATTTTATAAAATATTAGAGGGGATAAATATTCAAGCAGTTCATAAAAAGTGTCAATGATATATATGCACTAGAAAAGGTTTATATGGCCACATATGAAGAATATGCCCCATTGTAACATTGAGAAGAATGCAAAAACATGAATAGTATCTAAAATATCATTTGTATATTCTCATTTTGTCAAATGTAGACTTGTCAAAATATTTTGCATGTACGAAAAAAATAGTTTGAAAAAGAAAGATTTTTCATGACTAACAGTGATTTTCATACTAAAACTGAGTGAGTAATATGAAAATTGAATTAATTGAGGATTTATACATTAGAAATGTGATTTTGAGAAAAAAATTCAAAGGACATAATCAACTATGTAGGATAATAACAGTAAAAGATATTGTCATGTATATGGCAATTTTATTCTATTGGAAAAATGATAGAATGTTAGTGAAGATTATATAAGTAGAGAGGTAAATAGTAATTTTTAGAAGGATTTATTAGTATTTGAATATGTTCAGATCTAGAAGGTGAAATAGAAGGGCCAAATGACCAAAAACATTAAAAATTCCAATGATAAAAAATATGTAAATGGTAGTTTTAAAAAGGATTCATCAGTATTTGAAGTTGTTCAGATTTGCAAGGTGAAATAGAAGGGCCAAATGACCAAAAAATTTAAAAATTAAAATGAAAAAAAAATAACTAATTAAATGATCAAAAATGTAGGAAAATATAAGAATAAGATGCGTAGCCCATAAGCTACGTACAATCATTTTTTTAGTTTTTTAATTATTTGAATATTTTTTTGAACATTTTAGAATATTAAAAATACACAATCTATTTAATGATTCCATCAAGATATAAATAAAATGAATCAAGTATTATTGGTAAACATCCCACCCTTTTTAAATTAAATGTATCAAATTTGCCCGTATCAAAATAAAAACATGCATCATATTTAGTAAAAAACATGATCTAAAACTCTACTTGTGTAATCGTATGGAGAAGTAGTTTTAGGAGATGCAAAATTATGTGAAATCCCATGAGGGTTTGTAGGATATTGTGCGAATTGTTGATCCTTTTGAGTCACAAGTTGATATTTATGATTGAATATTTTATAATATATTGAAGTACTTGTCCTGGTTGAGAAATAGATACATATTTTAATAACCTTGCTTTTATGTTGTTGGATTTTGAGATTTTTATATATGTTTTTAAATTGATTGATTATAAACCTTTTGATTAGGTGTAGTATCTATAAACATGTTTTTTTTTCATATATGTAACATTAAAATGTGGTGGTTTATGGGGAGGATTAGGTACCATGGATTGCATAAGATACTCATATTTGATTCCTGAAATTGTAAAAAAATGATTATGTTTAATATATTTTAGGAATATATGTATTGTATAAGGTACAACACAAAGATTTTGTAGCCATGGGTGTTTGAATATCATGTCAAAGATCACATTTTTTGAAAAAAAATAGAAAAAGAGTAGATAATAAAATATGTCCCAAAGTGGTTTTTTTGTTTACCACTGAATTTCTTAACACTTTTACTAAATTTTTTTTATGTCACTTGTGTTTAACACAATTAATGAATAAATTTTATTGTACATGCATTTTTACTTGAATCAATCAGAACACTATGGATAGATTGTTAATCAATATGAAATATTATATATAAAACATGTAAACCATAATCACCATCAACTATTTCATTATCATCAAAATTAATCATAGAACATAGATGAATATTTTGTGTAAGTGTACAAATAACTCCATCCAATGGATGATCATATTACTCAGGTGGTGGATAATCATTGTATGTATGATGCATTGATGGAGTATCTTTGCTAGTATCATGATCAACAAACTATTGACTAAAAGTATTTAATTTAATATTGTCATTTTTTTAATGCTTTGTTTAGTTTATATGAGTGTTTATCTCAATGACATTATTGTGAATAAAATCTTGAATGAGATGCTTGAGATTGAACACTTGTTAGTAGAATGACCATTTCATCTATGATAATCTTAATATGCATTGTTAATGTTTAAATTATAATTAATTATGAATTATAATTAAATCTAATTATAAGTGTAAACTATTTAAATATGATCTAAGATAATATTTAAGATAGAATATAGAAAAATATAAAGATCTATAGAATTTATAAATGACTAGAATTATAAACTAGGGTTAAGGTTAGGGAATTATTGTTGAAATTGATTTATTTTAGAGTGTATTAACCTTACACAAGCTATGATTTTTTAAAAATACTTGAAACAGATATATTATAAAATAAAAGTTTACTATCTATTGGAACAAGTTTGCGGGGTGTAGATAAAGTGTAGTGTATTGTTATTTACTATTGTAACTTTGTCTTGTCAAACTATGCACTGGATTGGAAAATATGGGTTTATTTTCCCACATCTATATGCAATGTATTTATATGTAGGGCCTGAATTGATGCATAAAAGAGTTGTAAAATCATAACCCTAGTCTTGCACAAACACTTAAAATGAGATCAAATGAAAAAAAGAAAAAAATTGGGGAAGTGGGAATGGATGAGTTATTCTTAGAAAACCATTTATTAACTAATTACTATCTACAAATCTTAAATTGTTCTCAATCCAATATATTTCTCCCTTTAGGAAAGATCATATCAATGCAACTAGAAAATATGATTAGAATGTTTAATAAAGGATGCCCTCAAACTACACTAAACAATGTTAGACTTAAAGACTCTAAAATTATAGCAAATTTTCAATAGATATCTTCACTCAGAAAATAGATGATTTTAATAGAAGAAAGGGAGATGCCTTCTCTGTGATTACTATCTCATTTTTATAGAAATATACTTTAATTTTTATGATAAACAACCTATTGATATGCACAAGAGATCTGTTAGGAAGCATATCATTTTTAAAATATATTCATTAGAGAATGTGCGACAAGTCTAAATTATTATATAGGTGTGTAATACACTCCTATATACCTAGTGTGCATTTGTCCTAAAAGTTCAGATGCTTTTGAATAAAAGTGATAGTAAAGTATCTGTTGAATAGGGATGAATAGAAATAAAATAGGGAAGTCTCAAAAATATTCTTTGTAATTGTAAGATTTTGAAGGATTTCTTAAAGATTTCAGGTTATCTGAATGGTGAATTGTGCAAACAAAATAAAAGTGTCAAGAATAAGCATTTTCAAGAATTTATTTTCAAGAATTTATTGATTACCCACTTTGTTTTGGGTAAAATTTACACGCTGATTATCCTCATCAAAAGTAAGAACATACTGCCTTGTCACCCTTAAAAAGTTTAATACTAAACAAGAGCTCTTAGATTACATTAGGAGGAGACAAGGAATGGAATTTATGGTAGTTTAATTCAAAATAAGATTAGAATCAAATTACTTATAAAATGAATGAAATAATTTACATTGGAAGTGGCACTCCCAATAACTAAAAGGGTCAGATAAAAGTCATTGAAGGTTTTATCTCCTTTCTCTTTTATTGAGACTGTTATCACCAGTAACCACACAAACACAGGGGAAGGATCTGCATCACCATTCGGGGGCTTAATATTCCACACATTTGTGAATACATGTGGAGCTAATGATTAGTTTAATATAATGGCAGGATGAAATCTTCCATTAGTGGAATATGCCACTTTCTTTAAAAACACATAATAACCAATAAATATATGTGGCCCAAAAAATCTGTCCTCATCGAGTGTAAAATCATGACCAAAGTTCCCACATACTTTTCTTACAGTGTGTGAAACTGTCATTTTTATATTTTTTATATTTAATTTTTTAAATTTTTTGGTGTGAGGCTGGTGATGGCTGGCGGGAGGCGGCGGGGCAGTGGAAGTGCTTATGATTTTTCTCTTATGCTCTCTAGGTTTGTATAGATTTTTTTTCTTTAATTTTAAGTATTGATTTTTATTATTCATAGATATATCTCTTATTTATATCATAATATTATAAATATGATTATAATAAAATGGTGATTAATAAAAATTAAAGATTATAATAATTAATTAGAAATATTAATTGTTATATATATATATATATATATATATATAATAAACTAAATGAGAACTTCAAGTATATGTAGCAACATTACAAGGAGAGTTAACAACTTAAGAAAAGGTTCTCCTAAGTGAGGATCATGGATAACCCATCATCCTACATGTTTTCAAAAAGTGAAATCTCAAAACAATAAAGTATAAGACTTTTCATATGTGATGAGCTGTATGCCTCATTGAAAATAGGAGAGAAACAACTCACAAATGTTTGGGCATTGTTGAAGGTTGTCTTGAAAAAATTGATCTACAAGAGCTCATCTCATAGTACAAAGAACATTTCTCAATAACTAAGTCTCACTTAGAGATGATAACATTCTATAATCACTTTATCTATTTAAATTTAGATTTATCAAAAATAATACTAAGATAACAAACACTTTATCATTAATCCAAAAAATTAAAAATATAATGCTTCCTAATTTATTGCTCAAGTATAAATTGTAAAATGTAATCTTAAATGTTAAGAGAAAACTTTTTAAACTTTTAAAATATTCAAAATTCATATTTCAAGATATTTGATATAGAGAATCAAGTAGTTAAAACCAAGATCGTGTCTTGGATGATTTTGACAATATAGATGCCCCTTACTCTTTACTACTTAACCAAAAGAGATCACTAATTTAAACGTATACTTACTCAGAATTGCAAATCCATGTATATTTATTTTAAAGATAGGGGCAGAGATGCCAGCATTCTATGTAATTTAGTGACTCCATGTAATGCCTTTAGGAATATCAAAAAAAATGTTTCTACATATTATTTCCCATAACATATCAGTATAAAATAAATACTAAAGAGAATAATTAACGAAAATACATTTCAATTAAAAGTCATTAATTAGGATTGACACTTTTACCATTATCCTTGTTCGTCAATTATGATGTAACAGTTTCACAAAATATTAAATTAATAAATATATTTTAATTAAATATTTAAAAAGATGTTAGAGATATTATTCATGATATGTTTATTTTATTCATGACACAAATTTAATATAATATAGATGCTTATAGATTAATATCTCTATGATATCTTTATTTACAAAAAAATTAATATTTATATATTAATTAATTAATTTTATTTTATTTCTTCAGAATACCATATATATACACACTTACTTATCTTCTTATTACAAATAACTTGTTAAGAAGCTTTATGTTTCTACCTCAAACCTTCAACATGAGATGATGACAACTTGGTTGTGGGCTCCCAACCCTCAAGGTTTATGTGTGTGTGTGTGTGTGTGTGTGTGTGTGTGTGTGTGTGTGTGTGTGTGTGTGTGTGTGTGTGTGTGTGTGTGTGTGTGTGTGTGTGTGTGTGTGTGTATAAAGCTGATCATCAAATTTAATCTCATGTGTGTGTGTCTGAATTTGATGGTCAACTTTATTGAACATTATTTTTGATGATGAGAGTTACATATTAAATATTACCTTAAATTATTATAGTTGACCTTCTATATCATAATTAATTTTAATGAGAATGATCCATTAAACATTATTTTTTAAATGCTAATACAATTTATAGTGGAAGAAAAAAACTTCAAGTGAAAACATAAATATTTTTTTATAGATTTTAATGATTTGTTTAAACTTTTACCTTATATCTAATACGATCTCTTAAAAAAATTGATTTTATTTTATTATTAAAAATATAAATATGATCATATACCTATCAAATTTAGGCCAATTCATATATATATTCTAAACCCTTTAATGAGAACCCAAGCTTTCAAATAGTTGGTTGCTGCACTTTAACTACACTTAACATATTTAATTGTAATTAACATACTCATTTAGTATATATTTAATTATTAAAGAGTGTATCATTCAAATTTTCTTCTATCCTAACAGTGATTGCAAACGATGAGAAACATGTTTTGAGGTAGTGGAAAAAATAATATAAAAAAATAACAACAATTCTATGATGTGGCCAATGGAATGTTTTGATAAAGGAATGCCAGTCTAAGACTATTTTGACACTGACTATTTCTCCTAATAATAGCATTTCTAATTTGACAGTGACAAAACAAGTCATATGGTTGTAGAAATTTGTAAACATATCAGACAAAACATGCTTGTCAAAAACAACTCCTAAGTTTGTGAATTGTTGTGTGCAACAACCAAACTTGTTTCTCGCTTTCTTACTCTGTCATCAAGTCTAAGAGACCTCTCTTGCGAATTAAAATTGGTGTTTTCATGATAGACATAGGTCTATCACCCTCTTAATTAGTGACACACTATAAATACTCTCTTTTGCAAGTTATCAAGCAATCCATTCTGTATGAATATTAACTATTATCATTATGTATGAGATGTAATAAAGTATTTGATTTTATATACTCTTTTACTACTAATACTTTCGGTAAATGTATGCATCAATAATTTCGGTAAAAGTATGCATCAATAATATTTGAGTAGATTCTACATATATTAAAATAAAAGTTTAAAAATTTTCTAAATATTTTTTGTAATTGTTTGACCATGTGATTGATAAAAGAATCATTTTAAAAGTTTTTTCTACACATATAAATCTCAAAATTTAATTAAGGATTGATTTAAACATAAGTTAACATAAAACAATATATTTGAAAAAAATAAATAAATAAAGCTCAAGATCTAACAATATCAATCCAATGATTATAAGATAAAATTATGATGATCAATATTAAACCAAACCAATACAGATGGAACCACTATTAAGATTGTTTTGATACTAAAAAGTGATTAAATATTGAGTAGAAAAAGAAGAATAAATACACTAAGACTTAACTTATAGATGAAAGATAAAATGAAAATAAGAGGAATACAACATGGCCATATGAATAATAATATAGTCACAAAGCACAATGAGAAGAGCCACAAAGGATGTAAACATTATAAAAAAAAACTACAAATAAAAATTTAATATTAATTAATGATTAATATGCATAAAAACATGTTATTAACAATACAAATCAAATAATATATTATAATTAGGTTTTTATAGTCTCATAAAAATAAATAAAAAGAAATTTAGTTATAAATCAACTAAAAATTCATTTGTTTACCATGTTCTTTTGAATAATAACTTTCTAAACATTTTTTTTTAATAATAAAAATGTTACATAATATATATATTTTATGTAAGTAGGTTATATAATAATAGAATTTAAAATAAAATTAGTTTAAGTGTATGTAGAATCTTAACTCATCGTAAACTAAATAATATGTACTTATTAATTTATAAAGAAGATAAGTTAATTCTTTTAATTTTTTTTTTTTCATAATATTATTTAATTTTATTTTATGATTTTTAAATTGATAATATTGTTATAAATAAAAATCTATATTAATATTATAGTGTAATTTTTTATTACTCTATATTAATAATTTGCATTATTTTAATTTTTAAAATATTATAATATTAAAATTAATAATATTTCTAAGAATTAAAATAGACAGATTAATACCATAATATATATTTTTTATTAACTCTTATTAATTTGAACATTATTTTTATTATATAAAAATATTGAAAAATCTTATTAATCAAATAAAAATTCTTTAAATTTAATAAAAAGTTATACAATTTTTTTTAGGAAGGATATGTTCATTATAATAAAATATTTCCCATGTTTGTAACTTAATAATAATACAAATTTTGTAAGAAAATAAACATATAAATATGTGGTTATTAGAAATGTACTTTATAAAATATCATCTAGCATTAAATTTTTTTTAGATTTTTGCCGGACATATAAAAGATATAATTGAATTGACATCGATGGTCCTTTCAATTAAAAAACTATTTATATAAAATATAATAAAAATGTAATACTATTTAGATATAATGAAAAAAAAAATTCACATATTTTATAATATATTAAAACTATGGTGATCTTAGTTATGTTCCTTCTGAAGAATTACAATTTAATATTTTACCATATTTATTTTATATGTAAGGTTTTGATTTGATTATAAATTTAAACTTTTAAATTTTTAGAATGTTTTATTTTTTTAATTGTAAATACAAAATACTTTAAAAAATTAAATAAAAGAAATTTTTCTAAAAACAATTATAGATAAAGATATTTATAAGTTCAATATGAAAAATAAAATAAAATTGAATAATGGTAATTTTTCAAGAATAAAGATGTCAAAATATCTTTTATGAAAAGCACATAACGAAGTATGCAATATCTATTGCTTATTATTCATAAGGCAAAAGACAATAGATGTGAGGGATACAAATAAACTATTAAAAAAATTAATAAATAATAAAAAAAAAAAATGAATAGGATTGACATAATAAAATATATCCAAATTTATCAGAATATAAATCAAATTTAAAAAAATCCATAAAATTTCTTTTTTATTCATTTATATATGGTGTAGAAATTATGCCACTTGAACTTTAAATTCTATTATATAAAATGATATTAAAAGATATCATTGATGATAATAATTATAATATTAACTTTATAATTTTTTATGAGAAAATGATCCGTAATATTAACTAATTAAGAGTATATCAAAATTGAATTTAAAAAATTTGTCCAAAAAAATAAGACCAAAAAATAAATAAAGAAAAGAAAATTACCAATATAAGTTATTAAAATTACAAATAAAATTAACTTAGTTTATATGTTATTTCAATAAAGTTTAGATATGAAATATTTATGTTATTTTAAATATTAAATATTTAAATAAATATTAAAAAAATATAAACAGTTTTTAATGAATAAATTTATAAGAAAACTATTAAAAAGGATTAAAAAAATCAGTATTAAAATTTAATATATATATATATATATATATATATCGTATATTTTTAAAAAATATATAAATTAATGGAGAATATATATATATTTTTAATAAATTTATAAATTAAAATTATGAGCTTCTAAATTTATAATCGAGGCAAGGCCAGCCGAAGTCCAATTAATCTTACATGTTTCAAGTGAGACCATTCATAAAATTAAATGAATAGTTGAGGATCCTTATCAAATGTTTAATACATCATCTTAATTTATACGCTTTATGTTTGCATGAATATCTTACCAACCATTAGATAAATCCAAATGAATGGCCTTTTGGAATTTGCAAGTTTTATTATTAAAAAATTGAACAATACACAACAAAATAAAAAGTCCCCTTTCTCGCGGGAATGGATCTCGTACGTCCAATTGTCCAGCTGACTAGCCTGTACCTAAAAATTTACCTTTAAAGTTTTCAGATTATAATTTTTATAAGTAGCCTGAGGCAGCTCAACTAGTTTGTTGCCATGTTTTTATGGATAAGACATGTTTAAGAACTCGGTTTGAATACTTTCAAGAAAATTTGAGGAAAAATTTGCAATGCTGATTATCCTCATGTTTAAGAACATACCGTCTTGTCATGCTTAAAATTTTTGATCAATTAAAACATTATCTATTCGGGACAGTAGACTACTGGTCTATTAAATTATCAAATAAGTGGACTCCATAGGTTCTCCATATCAAAAAGTCAAATTCCACTAAACAACTTGGATAGAAAATATAAAAGTTATTGCTCAGCCTACTATATTACATCTTCCAATACACTTGACGTAAAACTTAGCTCAATATATTATACTGACGCACAAACTTAATGGGCTCAACAACACGTATATTTAACCACACCATTAGAATACGTCTTCGTTTGTCAATTGTTCAGAAAACTTCCGCGCTTTGGACATTAGAACTGAATCTTACGCGTTTTCTCTGCGTTACAAAATAAAACAAAAAATAAAATAAAAACCCTAAGGTCCCATCAATAATAAGGTGAAATAAAGTTAAAAATTAATTTTAAACAAAAAAGGATTACCGGCGCTTTCGTGCAGGATCCATGGGAGTTTCCCACGGCCATATTTTCTATCAAATTTTGGCTGAATTTCTCACTTTTTTCGGCGTCTGCGTCTTTAAGGCACAACTCCAGAATCTTTGAAGCAGTCTCCGAACTGTTCTTGCTTTCCGCCGTCAATTGAGCAAGTTGGGCTTTAGTCAGACGGACTTTAACTCTAACACCTCCGTCTTCTTTGTTGATGGACGACGGATTAGGAGAAATTTGATAACGGGAAGACGTGATGGCAGAAACATCAGAGGTGGACCTGCGTACCAAAAACATAGCTTCCAGCCGCGACTTGGCGCTCATGTTGATCATGGACCGAACCCTGGTGGGCACTCGGAGATCTTCAATTATGGGCTTCTCAAGCAGAAAATACAGTTGCTTAGGGCTTAGCTGCGTGGATCCTGCGAGAGGCTTGGCTCTTAAGCCCATATGACGAACGGCTTCCGAATGCAATATTACATGATTGGGGTAATTCAGGAGAAGTTGGTCTACAGTTAAAGGCGAGTTAAAGTGTAGAACCTGGCCGTCCAGTCTCATAATTTTCCCCGGACGAGCCCCTCTGGATGATGCAATTGCGTTCCCCATATCAACTTTACTCACAGCTCTTCTCTACCTTATCGGAATTACAAGGGTGAGTAACGAAGCGAATTTAAATAGCTCTTAGATTAGGTTAGGAGAAGGCAAACGATGGAATTTAGGGTAGTTTGGTTCGGAATAAGGTTAGAATCGTAAATAACACGGCAGTCCCCCGCGCATTTACGAGTTCCTCAAATCAAATTACTTATAAAACGAACGAAATCATTTAAACTGGAAGTGGCGCTCGCAATAACTGAGGGTCAGCTAAAAGTCATTGAAGGTTTTGTCTCTTTTCTTTTTTATTTGTTAGGAAAGTAAGACTGTCTAGAACATTCCAATAATTGGAAGAAAATAGAACATTCTAGGTTGAAGAATTTTCCAAAAAATTAGAACATGCTAGAATAAAGAATTTTTTAGAAAAAGGGAATTTTCAGTTGAATGATAAACCTATAAATATATAAATATGTACAGCAAACTATACATTTTAAAAATATTTCAGATTGTTTTGGAATTTAAGCTAGATTAAAATAAATTTTATTTTAAAGTCATTGCCCTGTTTTGCCCTATTTGCAGCAGCAGTGACACTTTTTATTTCTTTTTTGGACCTGTTTTTACATTATTGAGACTGTTATCACCACTAACCACGCAGACCCAGGGGAAGGATCTGTATCACCACTCAGTGGCCTAATATTCCACAAATTTATGGATGCATGCGGAGCTGACGATTAGTTTAATATTATGGCGGGACGAAATCTTCCGTTAGTGGAATATGCCACTTTCTTTGAAAGGACAAATAAACCAATAAATATATCCGTGGCCCAAAAAGTCGGTCCTCATCCAGTGTAAAATCTTGACAAAAGTTACAAGATACTGTCCTTTCAGTGTTTGAAACTGTCATTTATATATATATTTTTATTTAGTTATTTAATTTTTTTGAGTGGGCCGGTGGCCGGGGGGCGGTGGGCCGGTAGACAGCGGGCGGCGGGCCGGTGGAACTCCTTATGTTTTTTCCTTGTAATCTCTAGCTTTGTATAGATTTTATTTATTTATTTTTAATCTAATTTTAGGTGATCTCTAGCTTTGTATAGATTTTTTTATTTTCTTTAATAAATCTAGTTTTAGGTATTGATTTTTATTATTCATACATATATATCTTATTTATATCATAATACTATTATAAAAATAATTATAATAAAAAGGTAGTTAGAATTATTTAAGTAGAAATATTACTTGTATAAAAGAAAAATAATACATCATTAAGGTAAATGAGAACTTCAAGTATATATAGCAATGTTATAAGGATAGCTTGAACATCTTAAGAAAAGTTTTTTTGAATTATGATCGAGGGTAACCCACCCATCTTTCATGTTTTCAAAATGCAAAATCTCTAGACAAGAAAGTATAGGACTTTTTGCATGGAACGAGTTTTATGGCTCGATGTAGACAAAAGAAGACACAATTACACAAATGTTTGGGCATTGTTGAAGGGGTGTCTTGCAACAATTGATACAGAATAGCTCATCTCATAGTACACAAGACACTCTCCAATAAATAAATATCATTTAGAGATGGTAAAATTTTAGAATCACTTTATCTACTTAAATTTAAATCTATAAAAAAATAATAATAATAAGAAAAACTAACCTAAAAATTTGAAACAAGAATTCTTTCTAATCTATTGTTTCAAAATAAACTAAAAAATGTAATCTTAAATGTTAATAGAAAACCTTTTAGACTTTTTAAATCTTTAAAATGCATATTTTATGTTTCTACATATCCATTCACCAAGGTACAAATCCTTCCATATACTCAATACTCAGAGTGAAATGGTTAAGATCAAGATCGTGCCATGTGTGATTTTGATGATGTGGATGTCCTATACTCATCACTATATAGTCAAAAGCGCTCACTAATTTAAATGTATGCTTACTCAACATTGCAAATCAATTAAATATTTATTTTTATGATATGAGTAGAGATTTCAACATTCTATGTAATTCAGTGATTTCATGTAACAATTTCAAAAATATCACAAAAAAATGAGTTTTTACATATTATTTCCCATAATGTATTGGTACAAAATGAATACTAAAGAGAATACTTAATGAATATACTTTTTAATTAAATTGCATTCGTTAGTATAATTACTTTTTGTATTATCCTTACTCATCAATTATGATCTATCAATTTCACAAAATAGTAAACTAATAAATATATAAAAAAATTGGTAGAGATATTATTTATGAGAATTTTATTTTATTTATATCACAAATTTAATATAATATAGATGTTTCTAAATTAATATATCTATCATATCTTTTATATTCACAAATAATTTGTTGCGAAACTTTACATTTCTAACTTAAACTTGAATATGAAACGATGACAATTTGGTCGTGGCCCCCAACCCTCAAGGTTTTATATATTCTTTTTAACTAATTTATGTATTATATATACTCATTATTATTTATTTAAATTACGGCTTAAATTTGATGGTCAATTGATAACAGTTATGTATTAAATATTTCCCTAAATTATGATGGTTGTCCCTTAATATCATAATTACTTTTTATGACAATGATTTATTAAACATTGGTCTTTAAATATTTTTTACAATTTATAGTTTGAAAAAAAAACCTTAAAATTGGAAAAATAAATCTTAAAAGAAAACATAAATATTTATTATAATTTTTTTAAGAAATTTTAAAAATTTACCTAAAATTTTATCTTATATAAATTGATGGTATTTTATAATTAAAAACGTAAATATGACAATACAATTATTGAATTTAAGCCATATATATATATATATAAACTCAAGCTTTCAAATAGTTGGCTGTTGCACTTTTAACTGTACTAAACATATTTTGTATACTCGTTTAGTAAGTATTTATTTATTAAAGAGTGTATCATTCAAACTTTGATAATGCTTCACAACATACATAGAAAGCTAGAAATGAAAAACAGCGCCGAACGGCGATTGATCCCTTATATTTGTTTTTATCACTTGTATCTCTGGAAATGGCAACTACGGATCTGTCTGCTGCTCACCATCGTCAGCACAGGTGTCTATCCCACCGTGTTCAATTCCTTCGCTTCAAACTTCTCTTTTCCCTGCGATTCGATCCCCTGCCGTTTGAGTGTGTCATTAATCCCGCACAGGCCCGAGATCCCCACGTCCATTTCCAGAAAACAGGCCTTCATGACGGCCTTCCACTCTGGTTACTTGACGGGGTCCGTCAAACTGATATCCTTTGCCAAATCCTCATGCAGTGAAAAGCCTCCTAAAACCCGTCAAAATAGAACAAACAAGCATCAAACAAACCATCACATTTTATTTATTTCAAAATTCATTTATTTTTGAGGTACGTGTGATTCACCATGGCTTTCAAAGACGCCGAAGATATGATAGACGTCGTCAATGCCAGCCAAGAATGACGGCACGACGCTCACTGTATTCTCCATTTCCAGTCTTCCGCCGCCGATGGACACAATGCCATTCTGCAGGCACTGCTCTCTGTCCCTGTTTCTTGACGTTAAAACCAACGGCAGCATCAAACTGACGGATTTCGTTACCTTTTCTGTCAGTGCCCTTCCGTCCTCTTCCTCTTCCTCCGCAGTATGACAACATCAAGGGTTGGCGGTGGCGCTAAGCTAAGGTCTGTTGTGCTTGGCCCCGATGATGCTGCCCCTGCATTGGTGGCAACCAGTTTGAACCTTCGAATCTCCATCCGCCTTCGTCGAGCTGTGCAGCTTTTATCCAAAAACCCATGGGTTCAATCACAACTACATGGAGGTAAGCAGCCGCAGCGGCAACCCACAGGTTTGGCAATTGCGATTTAGAGGGTGATTTTATTTATATTTAAAGGTGAATTTACTAAAATAATGTTTTAGGGTTTCTCCTTTCATGGGTATAACATTAAGACCTTTCCCACGTTATTACCACTTTAGATTACGCATGACAATGTAATATATCAATTTGTTTGAAAGGTTTGTAATGAAATAATTTATGTTTAAATTTAGAAAGTTGATAGGGAGGTCTGTCATCTCTAAGGGTGGTTGGATTATTGGGGGAGTACTTCATATACAATGAGTCGTATTTCACTTGATAAATTGCTTTAAGTTTTGTCATTACCACTTTCCAGAAGGCATATAAGTTATTTTTGGAGTCACAATCAATTCTCTTCTCACTTTTCATACAGGGAAATGAGGTCATTACCATTGCATGGTAAATGTGATACATCTCCCCCTTGGAAGGGTTCACCTATCAAGTTGTACCCTTTGTATGGCTAGATGGCACCAAATCTTCCTTTTGTAGAGCCTTCCACTTGTACTACTCTGCCACCAAAGATTGAGCCTCTACCTCCTCCTTTGGAGCTTGTGGTGTATGCCTAATTCTCTTTTAGGTTATGATTTTGAGTGTTTTATGTTGATAAAATGCGGTTTTGAGCATCATATATTGTCCAAATTTATTCCCTATTTTTCGTACCATGTTATGAACTAATGTTTTACCTCTAGTGTGGAATTTGAAATGTGAATACCAACTGGATACAACACTATGTAACCTTTTTTTTTTAATTGTTTTATATGATAAATTATACTAAAATATTCTAATAATAAATAAATAATCTATATTTAATTCAAAATCATTATAAATATTAAATATATTAATATATTTAATTAATAAATTAATATAATAATATAATAAATATATTAATAATATATATAAAAATTTAGAATATTTATTTTAAAAATATGAATACGAAAATACACAATCAAAACTAATATAATTGCGCCCAACAAAATTTAATATGATTAAATATAATTATGAGGACCGCACACTTAATTTTGGATTGTAACATTAAAAATATGAATAAAATAATTAAGAAATGAAATATGATTTATAGGGTTGATTCACTTGGTTTTTCTCTTCACTTCTATAATTATGAGTTATGTGTACTTGTAATATTAATTGAATAATTTTTACCATAAAATGTTAAAGAAAATCAATTGGATTGAATGACATAAATTTAATAAGATAGTGCTGATTCATTAAACCTTTAAGGTAGAAAAGTATATTATATAAAAGAAATAACCTTAAAGTGTGTTTCAAAATTTCTTCATAATATAATGTTATATAAATAAATTAGAGATGGTTGCACCTAAATTATTTACATAGTTATTTATAAGTGATTTTGAATTCAAATTTTATAAAATTACAGGTGTGTCGACATCTAATGGATTAAAATTGGAAAAGATCAAAGAAGTGAACATGCTTGATAGTATAAAGAGGGATAAAAATTCACCTATCACAACGATATAATATGGTCCACAAAAAAATGTAGCATATTTAGAGTGCAATCTAAAAAATCTATCAAAATTTATAGTGTGGTCAAAAAAATGGGATTATTGGTGTCAAAGGATGGGGTGGATGTTGTTATGGGAATGGATGAAGGGGTTTTAATAGGGCATCACTTTGTGAACCATGTTGAAAATACATTTGATCATAGGTTTCTAGACAGAGATATATTTTATGGATAAACCATGTCAAATATTTTTTAGATCAATGTTTTAGCTCACACTCCACGAGCCTTCATTAGGAAAATATAATAGTGACATTAGATAGCAAAATTATTTTTCAATTTATAGTTTTTAACATTGAAGTGCCATGTAATTGGGTGGTTGTGAGAAGGAAATAAAATATTAAATGAGGGAAATTGGCAAATTTCAGTAAAATGGGATAAATCAACTACAAACACTCTTTATTTTCCCAAAATGTTAGGTGACCTCCCTAGTAAATGTACTTATTGCCTCTCATAGATTGAATGTATATCTAACAAAATTGAGAAAAATATTAAAGAATAAGAACATTCATAATAGAACTATCCTTTACAGAAAACTTAAGAGGATGATCAAATTGTCCAAATACAATTTCGAACAACTCTTAGAAGTGAAGTGTATAAAAGTAATTGCTATTTTGGGTTGTTATTCATTGGGGAGACACATCACTCAACCAATTCTAGGGTAAATGAACATGTTAAAGATATAAACAAGGAAAGAGTTATTAAAAAAATCTTTAATAGAACATTCCTTGAAAACTCCTCATCATATTTGCACTGACAATACTAAGGTGTTAACTATAGAGGACCACTATTTTAAACATCAACTCAGAGAAGCCACATAAATTCACAAGTATGATGAAAAATTAAATAGGTATTGACGTATCGATTTAAACCATTCTTGTGAACCTATCATTAACTTACTAAAAAATGATGAGGTGTTTAGACTTTTTCCTATGTCACTCATTACAAACTTTTATTTTCACCAACATTCATTAATTTTTATTCAAATTTAGAAAACATTAATTTTTATTTAACTATTGCATTATCTATTTCATTTCATTACATCAACCCTGTTAAGTTTTAAAATATCTCAACATCCCATTTAATTCAAAACTTTTAGTTACTAACTAGCTTTATTCTACATCTCCTTGTGAACCCTTACCTTTAGTTTATATATATATATATATATATATATATATATATATATATATATATATATATATACATATATATATATACATATATATATATATATATATATATATATATATATACATATATATATATATATATATATATACATATATATATATATATACATACATATATATATATATACATATATATATATATATATATATATATATACATATATATATATATATATATATATATATATATATATACATATATACATATACATATATATATACATATACATATATATATATATATATATATATACATATATACATATATATACATATATACA
>JARHVA010005507.1:162500-175000 GCA_037957365.1 Torreya grandis | reverse complement strand
TACTCTAAGAAGAAAAATCAAAGCCAATGTAGTTATCCAAACTAAGTTCTTCATGTAATTATGTTCGTTTGACTCTATGAATACACTAAAATTAAATTTAAATACTTGATCATGCTTTGCTATAGTTCCCTAAAACTAGTTTGAGATTTGGTCAAAAATTTCTTAAGGTGTTTAGACCCTAAATTGTGAAGAATGTGGAACTTTTACTCAATGTTCACTTATGTAGATAAGCCTTCAAATTTAAAATTTTGATATGTTTAATAAGTGACATGATTGTACCTTTATATCAATTCAAAATGGATGATCACAAGATAAGAAGCCTAAAAACATGGAGGATAAACTAAAGGAGGGTTCAATTTGAAAATTTGACTATTGGCAGGGAAAAAGATAGGAACAAGGGATAGGGACAATAATGTTTACCATTATTATCCATATTTTTTGATCATGTCCCTCTTCGAAAAGTGTTTGACTTTGGGTATGGGCTAAGGTATATAGATGCATAACAATGTTTTTAACAATATTAACATTTCTATAAGTGACAGATGATTTTATTAAGATGAAAGTAGGTCCTCATTTGTGTTTAAGATATGGTGAAGTAGAAAAATAGGTAATAATTAAGTACACAAGTTAATTAAAGGTAAAAATAGGTAAAATAGACATGATCAAGTATTTTTTTTATCATTTTTAGGTTAGTAAATCCTCCCTTCCTCCCCTCCTAGCCCCGCCCCCCAATCTAGGAATGAAATTGATATATTAAAGGAAAGGTATACCTTAGTTTGTAAGACACATTTTAAAGCCCATTCAAAATGCATGAAGTAGCTACTTTATTCCTTTTAAAACTAAAATTCAAAAAGTTTGAATTTGAAAATTTTGAAAATTAATTGAACTTTGATAAATTTTAGTATTGCTTAATATTTGATATCTAAAAATTGAAATGAGTGTATGGAAGGAATACACATGTATGATGATGATTTTTACTTAATGCATTGGAGAATGAGTTCCTCTACATGAAAAACATGGATATGCTAGTTCCTTAGTTAAACCATTGGAGAACTTTAGGGGTGATCAAGCCCCAACTTGAGTTTGTGATTGTATAATAAAAATAACACCCATTTAGGGATGTTGAAACCTTAATTTAACTTTTTAAGTCTTTGTAACCTTGAGACATGAAACATGCTAAAATACAAATGAATTCACACATAAAATGTTGGAGTGCATAAAGAACTCCAAGTCATGCACTGTGCACCTAAATTGAATCAACCACTACATATTTTGTGTAGATTTAATTACAAATTTGTTCCTAAAATTAAGTGATCACAATAGAATAGAGTACAGCCATGCTCTAGCTATGTTTAAAATTGGAAAAATAGAATGAAGCATGTGACATGAAACTCTTTCATGCCCCCATTATAACTATAGAATTTGAAACTATATATAGATGCTCATTATAAATTATATTTAAAAACTCTTAATTATCTAAATTTTCACTTTGATCTTGAATATATGAGTGCATATGCATGACATATGCCTCCATAATAAATAATTAAATGTTGAAACAATTGAAAATTATAATTGTGCCAAAACTAATTTTTGTCTTAAAAATAAGGCTTATCTCATGCAAGAGAAGCCCACTAAAATCAAGAAAAATTTGAGAGGATATTTATAGTGAAAAGAATATAGGTAATTTTTTTTAATTTTAAAAATGGCTAATTTTTTGAAAATATAAATAAATCAAATTAACTTAATTTTATATAATTTATTATAAATGTTTTTCAAATGGGCTTATAAATTATAATTGATCCTATTTGAGGACACAGAGACACCATAGTTACTATACATGTATGGTTATGATTCAATAGGAAATTATGAGACATGTATTGGTTATCTGGAACTACCAGGTGTGTGTGTGTGTGTGTGTGTGGTGTGTGTGTGTGTGTGTGTGTGTGTGTGTGTGTGTGTGTGTGTGTGTGTGTGTGTGTGTGTGTGTGTGTGTGTGTGTGTGTGTGTGAAGGACCACCTAGGACACAATAAGTTTAAGGTAATAACTGTATTTTGGATGGCATGGTTTACTAATTGAAATAAAAAAAATATTTGAAAGGTCTATTATGGATATGGTTAAGACATTTTGGTAGACCTTTTTATATAGTTTATAATCTTAAAACTATGAATATGTTTTGAATATATCTAGTACCATTTATAAAAATGAGTAAAACAATCATGCTATATGGTAATTTTTGTTTTATTTCTAACATTGAATGTGGTGTAGGTTGAATTAAATATATGGTGATTGAGGTTAAGAAATTACCACATTTTCTAGTGAATTAGTGTCAACATATTGAGGGGATAATCATTAAAAAATTTAATATTGGTCCAACATGTCACCCATGTGATTAATTTAAGTTATTCAAATACATATGCGATGGTTTATCAACATTTATTATCATTTATGAAAGTTATTGGTGGAAACAAATATGTGGTAGTCAAAATATTTCAACCTCTCCTTTAGGCTCATCTAGAATATTGATCATGCTACATAGATTTATTTATTGATTTTGGAAAGGCTAAAGCATGATCCACTAGCTGGAAGACTTGTTGACTTGCTCTAGAAATATTCACAGTTATTGTATAACTCCCTAATAAATAAGATAGAAATGAATTGACTACGAGGATCAAATTTTAAAAACACAACTAACCCATAGTAATTGTAAAGAGGGTTTTTATAATGCATTCTATTTTTAAATGTATAAGGCAATTAATATATTTTGGTTGGCATGGTTTTTTAATTGAAATAATTTTTTTTTGAAAGACCATTATTAATTATGGATATGGTTAAGTCATATTGATAGACCTTACTATATAGTTTATAATTTTAAAACTATGAAAATGTTTTGGATATTTTTTTAGTTATGTCATCCTCTCTTTTCATAGTTATCTTGCCCTATGGCCACATAGTCAATGTATACTCTATATTTTGAGTTTTTGTCATAATTTTTTTCTATAATTAACTTATTATATTTTTTATTGGTATTTTGAGAGACTTATAGAGGTCTACACTCAATTTATACTAAGTAATGCACATGATATTACCATATGTACTACAAAAAAGAATCCAGAGAGCCATATTTTTTTGATATAAAATATATCATTATTTTATTTATTTCACTCTCCCTCAGGCTAATTTGTAATCTTTATCATGTTACATACATTTATTTACTAAATTTGGTAAACCTAGAACATGATCTACTCACTGGAAGATTTACTGACTTGATTTGGCAGCCTTTAGAGCTATTGTTGGAATTCATCTAGTGACCTAGTCTAATGAACCCATCTATCTAATGACCCTAACCACCCCATCCATCAGTGAGTTTTGGGAATTTATCAACCAAGTAATAGGGGTTAGTAGTAAAATAGATATTTTAAGTCACTAGTATCACTCAAACAATAGTTAACAAATAATAAAAAATCCAACACATCAATGACTTCAATGAACATAAAAAGGGGAAACAACCACATTCGCCCAAAATTTCCATGCAAGATAAGGAAATAATCATATGGTTTCAAATGGCCATTAGAATCAAACTCAGGACTCAAGATAAAAATAAATAAATATAAAATTAAAAACCAATGATTCCTGAATTGAAATAATTAAATAACTCAACTAAAATATTATTCCTGAATTGCAACACTTAAATAAACAAACTAGACGATTACCGCTAAAATAACTTCTAAGAAATTTAAAAATCATGCACTTATAAATGGTATGAGGACTTTCACCAAGACCATTGCATTTAATTGGAGATTCATGGCAATGATTTATACCAAAGGAAACCCATCAAGACCCAATTGTAGTGCTTGGGACCAATTCTGATATCTTGGTTCAACTCAATGAGACTCTTCAAGTACCCAAAGGGTTCTCTCAAAAAATATTATATAAATAAATCAATCAACATTATTAGATTGACTTCATTACCAAGTGTTAAGGATTTATTTCAAGAAAAAAATCCACTCAACAATATAAAACAACATAGCCTTACATTTGTTTTGCCACATATAACAAAAATGGGAGATTCAACTCAAAACAATAAGTTAACCAGATTGAACTAGATTGAATCAAAGAAAAACTCATGCACTTTTGAAAAAGTAAAAATTTAATCAAACCCTTTCAAATGACTATCTATAGGCCCCATGTTATCCTAAATCCTTATGGATAAGCATAACCTCACCAAATAATATACACAATTAAGGATGAAAGCATAACACATAGCCACAAATCATGTTATTTGAAAATCAACATAGTTAATAATTAAATCAACATCTTTATCATTATGGACTAACAAAGGATGAAAACGATATTAAAATGAAGGAGCCAAGTTGAAAATAAATCCTAAAATATATATGCCTTGTCAAGCAATCCACATAAAACCCAATTCAAATGCTAAGTAAAAACATATAAAAATTGAATAGATACCCACTAAATCTAATGGAGTAAAAACCAAATAATTCATTTATGGGTTCATTATGGAGTCCCATGAATTCATAATGAACCTGTAATATCTTGAGAGGGAATTGTCTAAATGAAAATAATAGTGGCTATTAAAATGCAACCTAGATAAACATCTATAGGTTTGAGGATAATTTCAAAAATTATTAATAGTCTTGCATTGACAATTTTTAGGTTAAGATAATATCCAAAATACCCTGCTCAATGGGACCCAAATTGAAATAATATGCAACAAACCTTACACAAGTTGAACATACATATATTTACATTTTGATTTAAATCAAAACCCACAAGAACTCAACAAACTACAAGAAAAAACATAAATTTCAATTAATCCCACAAATCCCAAATGGAGTATGATCGATATTTTTTTTAGTGTAGGTCCATATAGACTCCATAAATTAAATTAACAAAAACCTAATTTTATTTTGACATTACCAAAATGAAATCCACTTACTTACAAAGGTAACAGACTATACTAGAGGGAGGTGGTTTATTCTTATGATTGGCTCTCTATTTTTCCTTTACCATTCATAAAGGTTACAGAAAACCACCATATCAGAGAGAGAGAGAGAGAGAGAGAGAGAGAGAGAGAGAGAGAGAGAGAGAGAGAGAGAGAGAGAGAGAGAGAGAGAGGAGAGAGAGAGAGGAGAGAGAGAGAGAGAGAGAGAGAATTTCCCAAAAATAGGGTAGTTTGATAAGCCCATATACTCTCTATCAAAAAATCCTCCCACAAAAAATGATATCCACTTATAGGATTCAAGTGCAACAACGAAGACTAGACAAATCATACCTTTCAAGAATAACTTTAGTTTTATTCTTTTGGATTTTGAGCCATCATGGTGAGAATGATAAATAAATTTCATCCCCAAACTCCAAACATCAAATTATTACCAATGCCTCATGATTTTCATTAGTCTAAGGCCTTTTTAGAGGTTCAAAGACACCCCATGATGCATATAAACTAGTGTAAGTCAAGGTCCCACACAGGTAGGAGTCTAAGGCTATCATGACTACCAACAAGCTAACTAGTACCTGGTCTAACACCCAAAAAGTGGTTATCAAGTGAGTAAATCACCATCATGGTCTAAGCAAATAGTGGGGAGCAATCACATGACCACAAGGGGTCTAATTAAGAGCAGATAAAATAAGGCATAACACTAGACTCCATGAAACCTTGTAATGACCTACAAAAAGATACAACTGATTACTTTTGTAGTCAAAGGAAATAAAAGCAACCAAAGATTATCTCTAAATCAATAACAACAAGGAAAAAAATAATTAAAATCAATCAAGAGACCATATGTAAAAACGGTTCATATATAATGACCAAAAATCCAAATCCTGTACAACACTAAAAAAAGACTTAATGAAGATAAAAAAGTACAAAACTAAAAGAATAATTACGAAGTTAAAATAGTAATAATTAAAGTTGGACCAATAAAACCACTGATGGCTTACAAAATTAGATATAAATCATTATACATGTCAGAGTCACATTTGAATGCTCATTATCCTCTTTATTATTCCATGAGCTACCAAAACTAACTGTCAAGCCTAGCACATCAACCCATCCTTGTAGTCATTGAAATAGACATCAACATCATTTGAACTAAGAATTGATATTGAATAACAATAAATTTTTGATATAAACATAATATTAAACATGACATTCATAATCAAGCATAATCATCTAAATCATAAATCATCACTGCAATACTAAATCAAAATCATAAATGATAACCATGATAACATAATCATAACCAATAACATGATACTAGAACATAATATCTTATCATAATCAATCTCCTAGAGTAAAGAATCAAGTGTCAACCAGAATCTAATAATCATGAGGTCATAATATCTCAATCAACAAATAAAGGTGTATCAACTAAGGGGTTATGACATCCTCCCCCCTCTTAGAAAAGATTTGTCCCAATGACAAAATAATAACCATGGTAAGCTACCCAAAAGAGGCTCTAAAACTCTTTTCATAAAATATTCCAAAACACAAAAACACTAATGGTTAAGTACCTAGTAATGAAGTAATCAACTTAGTAAATGCATCAATTATAACAAAAATAGTGTCATACCTATTGTGTACTTACATAATCTAGTAATAAAAACAAGGGGTATTACCACCTACTTATGTCTTGACATAACATGAGGATATAAAAAACCTCAAGAGTGACAATGTTCAACCTCACTTTGCTGACATTCCAAGTATGTTAACACAAAATTAAAAACAATAAGCTTTATGCTAGGTCAAAAATAACTATCTTTTTAGCTTGGGTGTCTCTTTATAACATCAAAATGGGGTGATGTATGCACTATTTTTAGTAGAAGATTCTTTAATTAATTGAACTCATATACAAAAATTATATTTTGATGACTCATAAAGCCATTTGTTTCAATTATCAAGTCATTAACCATATTTGTAATAGGTTCACCATTCCAAACTCGCTCTTACCTTAGCAAAGTTCATCAACAAACTATTATTTTTAACACAACACTTCTGAAATTACAAATTTTTATCCAATTATTTAGATATTCTTTTAAATCATTCTATAAATTTGACTATTCCAATATGTGGTTATCCAACTTCACCTTAGCTGCTTTCTAGAACAAAGTGATTTTAGTACATTCAAATCATAAATTTACAATTGCTAACCTATAGAGATAGAGATATTCATAAATTTATCAGTTTAGACATTGAATTTAGGGTCAGTAGTTTTATAATGAAATATGTATTGGTTAACCATTTGTTTTATTACAAGGTTATGCCATTATAGAAATATGCAACTTTAAATGACAACAATTGCAATACCCATTGCAACTAAATTCTAACATAATCTATGGAATCTGAAGTGGTGTTTTCTATAACATACTTCAAGCCTTGTGCATAACATAATTTAAAATTCATCACATTATTTTAGTAAAGCATTATAACCTATACTTTTATTTTTAATTCTCTTTCAACATATACCATTTATGGGTTAGTGCAACATCCCACACCAACCACACTAAACACTGGAGAACCCATTCTGGGCATTCACATGCAAACTGAAGGTTTAAAACATGTTATTTATTACTTATGAGCTTGCAATGATCCAGGGATACCAGTCCCACCATATTTTAATAATCCATATGAGGGAATTCACCAAAATTTTATCATGCCTTCAAAGAGTTAAGTTGGTACCTAAGATTTTGTTAGCACCATCTAATTAGGACTTTAAGTTACTCTTGAGCATAAAATCAGCATGCATTCTAGTCATGATTTTAAATAAATCATAAATATTCATTCCAAAATATCACTTTTAAGTATAGACAAATATAATATCTTATACACATTATGTTTTCACTCATAAGACAAGACATGCATGTGTTCAATGAGTACACCCTTGCTAATTCTACCCAAAAGTCAATCTTGTAGGACCAAGCAGTGCTTTATAACCACTCATTTCAAATTTAGGTTACATCATGGCTATGAATCAGTCAACCAAACTAGCATATACAACCAATGAGCATAAATAGATATGCACACAGAGAAGCCAATTATCGTTTCGCAAGAGCTTACCTTTACACCACACAAAGGTGGGTTAGGCTTGGGAACAACCATGCGCAACCATGAATAACTTATTCTTGTGGATATATTTTACTCAACATAATTCTACTCATCACAAGAGTGTTATAACAACTTCAAAATTTTTACATTTGAGTTTTATGAAAGTCAAAATCATAAAATAGTTTAGGATATTCAATTGATAAGAACAAAAATTAATTATGTGTAGTAGATAGCACACTTTTTTATCCTTTTAAAAGGATAATTGGTCAACACCACAACATTTATATGACTAAAATGGGTTGCAAACATCAACTTTGGAAAATTCCTCCTTACCAAAATCATCACAACAATCATGCAGTCATAGGTTTTCTAACTGAAACATGGTTGCAATTGATAGAAAACATTTACACACATTCCAACATGGCTCTTATAACTAGTTATTAAGAATATATAATGTGTATATAGCATAATAGCAGGTATTGACAAACATGCTAATCTATTAACATGTGCTTTTATGTTGTCAAAAATTAATGACAACACCAACAAGCCTTAGCATAACCTGCTAAGACATCATGAAATTGATAATGATGGATGTACCAAGATCCATAATTTTATAAATTTTATGATGGTTAACCAAATCCATCATCGTATACAACATGCTCAACTCTAGAGATCTCGTGTATATCCTTTTCCCAAGAAAGGGTGTGTTCCATCAAATCATGTTATTATATATCCATGCATCTATGAAAGTTACCAATAATTATTTATGTCTTATCGATTAGATGGGTCATGATGCTTATTTATAAAAATAGATACCCCAAGATTTCTAACTTGCCTAAGGTCATAATGTCCTAATCATCTAGTAATGACTTGCTCATACAAGCCAATAATCAATAGGGGATGTTTGCCTTGATATAACTTGATTCAAGAAGGGCTGACCCAACCAAAGATATGGGTGGGTATAATAGTATTACTATATAAAATTATACATTTACACACATACATTAATTCAAAAATATGGAGGAATTTACAACACCTTGATATTATAGAATAAATCATTATCCCATTCAGATCAAGAGCTAAGTGTCGTTGTAAGATTAGGTCATAATATTGCTCAAACTAAAAAATTATTAGTTCTAGAAGAGAATAATTTCATGTACTAAAGTTTGACTAGAGAAGAAACATTGATGAAACAACACCAAAAAATGATATTAATTTATGAGAGTGCGAACAACATTTCATGTAGGTTCACCACTACATAACTTAGTGATGCAATATTATATCTTCTTTGATTATGCACTAGTGTGGCTGATACTAAAATTGGATTATATGAATGCAGACGCTTGACTAGGATTAAATTATTATTAAAGGATTCTATAAGTGAGGATGTCACAAATAAAAAGTATACAATTCAAGGTGTATCGGTATGCACATGTACATTGATAAAAATCAAACTTTACATACAGTGACCATATCTTTATTAGGTCCATTTAGTGGTCTATTAACTCTAATTAAGTATCATGGTTTCCTTGACAAAGTATGGCTTATATATTAGGTTGGATGAGTGGTTACTTCTTAATGAAATTGAAAGAACTGAATTTGAGGTAACCAAGAATACTAGGACAAGAAACTATAGTGAATAACTCAAATTTAAACTTTATAATTCTATAAATAATAGGAAAATAGCTCCCTTGTTATAAAACATCAACCCCACATTCATTATAACACCATGTAAATGAAACATCTCAAAAAGGTCATCAATTACACCTATAGTAATTTGTAATGCATGGGGTTAGTATCAATCATGATAGGGCACCACTCAGATTTAAGATGTACATTAATGGTAGTGTAAGAACTTCAAATGATGTTACCTTCCATGATTCACAAACTGACTCTTTGAGTATAGGGTCTTTGAATCACAAATCCCTTCAAATGATCTTATGATGTGTCTAACTCTCAAGTATAAATAACCCCATGCACCATATCCAAACTTAAAACTATTTATTTAAATTTATAGTGCAGTAAATAGCATAGAAAACATTCTAAATATGAGAATCCCAGATAAGGGATTATCAAAATTGGAATGTATTTTGGCTGAGAATCACACCATTAATTGGTTTTAGTAATAACCATGAAACATTTAATGCTAATATTGATCATCCTTTAGTGGATATGAGATGAGGTATTTTTCCTTCTCACCTCCAATCCATTTGTCATAAGGTTGTTAATAGCATAAAATAGTCACATTATATCAGTGAATAAAATATATTTTACATCTTTACAAGAGAGACTACCTCAATTCCATAACTCTTATTTAGCACTGAATTCATTTAGATAACATGATTGCCCACTTTGATGGAGCAACAAGACAACGTCTCAAAAGGTAGTCAAGGGAAAAAAGTGTTCAACCCTATGTTCTAACTTTAAGTCAACTCTTAACTTGATATTAACATGTGAATAATAATTAATAGCCAATGACAAATGTTAATGCATGCCTTCCAAACCATCAATAGTAACACTTGTGAGAGAGCAAGACACGAGGAGAACATTCATAAGAGTCGTCATTGAGTCTAAACACCTTTGAATTATAGCTTAAGATTCATAGTGTAAGGAACCATTTAATTTAAATGAATGTAACATCAAATAGATAACCATGTCAATGTTAATTACTAACCATGTGAGATAGAATTACAGGAATAAATTTAACGCAAGTATTATCATGGATAATTTGGATGGTGTTACCCATCATGATTTTATAAACAATCCCTGATTTTTGGATCCTTGCACCACATTGTCTTACTAATATAATAAATATTAGATAACTTGTAAATCATATTAAATCAAAGCAACTTCATGCATTGATGATTTTCATTATTCAACCACTAGCTAATCCACATAAGCATGACTAGCTATGGGCTCAATATTAATTTTCATCTAGCAACCATTTCAAATGTAGATTATGCAGTCATAATATTTATAATCAAGCCTCCAATATGGCAATTTATTCAGAATGAATTATTGCAATGTACCTTATAGTATAAATAGATTACAAAATTACTATTCCCTTCAAGTTAATATCAAATACATTCTCAGAGCATAAAAAACATGGTTTATAAAGATCCAATACATACATCTTTTCCTTAATCACATCTAACACTACATACAACAATATATATAGACAATTTCTTACTTGTAACATTTCCCAACAAACCAGATTGCATACTAAAATACTGTCATGCACGTCCTCAATATTTTTAATGTTATCCAAGTGAGCAACATGTTTAAGAATAATTGAATCAACATAAGCCTTAATATTCCCATGGTGAGATAAGTCATAACATTAGTCCATAATCGGTTAAGTTAGATAAATGAACCAAGAAACTAACCAGTGAATGAGCATGCAACATATAACAAGTTTCCTTTATTATGATTGTTATACTAGGGATAATAGTCACAACATATTACTCCATAAAAATTAAATATAACAATGACTAATAATTTTCTCCCAACTCTAATAACCCATTCCCTTCAACACATGCACCAAATGACATGATGAAATTACCAACATTACATATATGCACAATAACTTAATTCATCTCTAGCAATTCATATCTTTCAATAAATCAAACCAGAAAACTAACACTTCATCTTCATTCCATTGCTTTATGTAATAAAAATGCACCTAGAATCAAGATCATGACCATTAAAGGAATTACGATATATTCAATTTCTAATATAAAATATGGCCAGTATAACTTTTACAAGCACCTAATTGCATATACCAAGGAAAAATATGGCAGTATAAATATCTTGGAAACATAAATTAAGTAAATCAATGCTAGAATAACAACAAAAAAAAGGGATTTATTAAGTACAGTGTGTAGGCAATCATCATAGATGGATGTATAACATTATGCTTAACTGCTCAAAGAAAAAATAAAATATACTTTAACATGATTAAGAACAACATAATAATTGTGCATAACCTCTTTTCCTTGATTTGTATTGAAATCAAACAATCTCTTAATTGATTCATGACTATCACAATGTTACCCCAAGTCAAGCATGCAATTCATGATCATAAATCACACAACCATGTTATTGTTTCATAACAAGTTTTAGTAAGCAAAAGTATATTATTTGTGAGCTATAAGAGCTTTTATCTTCAATGTTAATCTCTACATGTAAATAAGATAATACAAATTTTCTCCATAAGAATAAAAAGGGATTAATAACATTAGTAACACCATTATCATTAAAAACTCCAAATAATATCTAGAATTAATTCATACATGGAAGATATCACCAACAATAACATGCCACGAAGACTCGAGGGAAGAAGAAACACTCATACAACAAGATCAAACCCCAAATCCTAGTATAATGAGCCCATCCATCTAGTATCCCTAATCACCTCATCCATAAACTAGATGG
>JARHVA010005507.1:140000-157500 GCA_037957365.1 Torreya grandis | reverse complement strand
CATCCTCATTCTTGAAGTTAGAATTTCCTCTTTCACATCTAAGAGAGGTACTAATAATAAATTTCCTCCTCATAAACACTTGCATCCTCCTCAATGCATTCTCTTTGAAGATCTTTTGAATATGCAATTTCCTTCTCTAGTTCTCACATGACATGCTCCCTTTTTCTTAAGTGTGAATGTTAGAAATGCAAGATGGTTCCACTTCTATTATAACTTGAATTTTTTTTGGCGGTCTCTTTGTACAGTGAACTCATGAAAACATAGAAACTATGGACTACTTGACTTATTTCACACCCTTTGCTTGACCAAATGGACTAAACATAATAGGATCCTCAAAGACAAAGGCTAGGCATCACATAATCTGAGTGCATAGCTTGTGAAGGTCTCCAAGTTTGAGACGGATGGGTTTCATGAGGAATGATAGGGCGGAGTGGGTAAATGGAAAATTATTTTATTGGGGTGGTAGGTGGATAGGGTCTTGAAGCATAGGAGGAATTGGTAAAAAACTTGGTACCTTCTATGGAATACTCTTTAGGGGAGAAAGCCATGAAACTAGGAACTTTCAATGGAGTATATTCCATTTGATGCAATTATTATTGAATTTATTTCCATGAAGGAAAGAATCTAGGATTTTGAGGAGGAAGGGGGGAAGGTTGAGTAGCTTTTGGTTTTATTTTACTACATGATTTGGTTTCAAGATGGGAAAGATAGAGTTTTTTTTTTACCCTTTTGATTCTAACTCTCCTCCACTTTCCTTGTCTTCAACTCCAACCCTTTGATTTTCCCTAATTTATGGGAAATATAATATTTGTCACCAATACTTATAAATTAAGAAATAATATCCTATAACATATCTAAATTTAGGGTAGTTATTAGATTTTTACATGACTTGTAAAGGGGTTACATAGCTTGTAGGGTGATGAATTCTTTGATTAGACATTTGCTATTGTTAGGGGTTAATGAGGAAAACATGAGGATTATTTGATTTCAAGAAGGTTCCACATCTGATGTGTGACTCAAATTAGCACTACAATATTATTGATGTGGGAGATAAGACATTTATTTTTTTAAGTCTATATTATATACTTATATTCATCAACATTGTCAATATATTGACACCATAATCATACCCATGGATAAATTGAAACACCATACAGAACTTGTTACTGATGTTAAGATTTCAAAGTGAGTTGGGAGGTGATGATGAGGGGCAATGACAAGGTGTTTTAGGTGATATCATACATTAGAGGGCCCACATCATACACATGCCCCAAATTTAGGGTAGTTGTTGTATTTATGGATAAAGGATGGATATTATGATATTGTCAATCCCAATCCATCCTTGTAGAGTTATGAACTTTTGTATGTTTGGGAATAGGATAGACCCACACAATATATATAAAAGGATCAAAAGAAGCCTTAAGATATGTCTAGGGATAAGCTAGGACAAGGTGGTCTCAAATAACACTGATTTCACTAAAATGCAATTTTAGATGACTATATCCCCCACCTCCCCCCCCCCCCCCACCTCCCCCGTATATATAAATATGGCAAAGTGAAATGACTAGGATAAATGAAAATAAATATACATGGACTTATCTAAGAGGCAAAGCCCATTAAGATAGGTCGAGTTAATTTATGTTGATATTTTTTTTTATATTTAGGTGATGTTTATAAGGGTGAAATATTTATAATCATTATTATTTAGGTTAGAACAATATTATTTCAATTTAAATTATTTTTTCTAATATATTATTTTATGATGTTGAAATGAGGGGATTTTATTGTAAGATCATTGATTGAAGTTGAATTGAAAGAATGTTTACCTCTATATTAAATAAATATAGCTAAAAATATCAGTGCTCAAAACATCGTTATCATTAAATTTGGCACAATCTCACTCATTACTAAATTATGATCTTTCAAATAATAACTATGATACACATGATTAGATGAATAGTCAACTCTTCAATTGTTTTCTTTAGGTACAAATCTCAAGTATTCAAATCATATATGTAGGGGACATAACATGGGATAAAATTTAGTTGGTATGCTTTTGTTCTACTAGGCCTTGTGGATATTGATATCGAGATTATCTAAATAATTAAGATTATTCTTTGTGCATAAAGGTCTAACATGAGACTTCCATAAAAATTAGCCTTTTACACCCTTGAAAAGGTTCTAAGAGGTTCATAGAAGTTTTTGAAACTTGTTTACATACTTATCTAATCCATCCCATTACCCCTGCAAGTTATACAATAAGCCAAAATTCAAATTTTACATATAACTAGTTTTAGAGGGAAAATCCTAAATTTGAAATTTTCACTACCTAGATGCATTCCTAGACTACCAATTTTAATTCTAAGAATACTTGAGGCCTTTTCAAGCAATACAAATCATCATATAACCTACAGTAATTCAAACAAGCCAAGCCCATGTAAAAGATTCAGATATAACGATGAATAGGTACAGAGATATGGGATCCCCTTGCATCAATCCTATTGAGGGATAAAATGAGTTTGATTCCATACCATTAATAAAAATGAAGATCATAAAGCCTAATATAAAGGATGAGATCCAATTTCACACATCTTTAGAGAAACCCAACTTATCTAGAACTGCCAAAAGAAAGTTCCAATCCACTCTATCATAAGCTTTGGCCATGTCCAACTTAATAATCATAATGAGGTATTTTAATTTCTTAACTAAGTGCATAATTTCATGTCTCAAAATTTACCCCTAATTGGTTTCTTTGCCTGGGAGAAATCCCCCTTGTTCCTCTAATATAATTATAGGCAAAAAAGAAGCTAATGCCAAGGGCACCACTTTATTGATGGTTTTATAAACATAGTTGCATGAGGATATGGGCTTGAAGTCATCAAACCTTTTGGGAAAATTAATTTTATGGATGAGCATGTGTCATGTATATTTCATCTCCTTAAGCAAATTCTTAAATTTTCTTGACTCTTCAACATCCAAGTGAACTTCTTTGTTGACTGTCTCACAACTTTTCTAGAAGAAGAGACTTATCCATCCATCTATATCAACTACTTTCTCACTCGACATTGAAAACACCACTACCTTTACTTCCTCAATATAAAAATCTTTCATCATTTCCATGTTGTGATGATCCATAACCAATTTTGGGACAAAGGAGAGATCAATCATCTTGTCACCTATGATGTCAACTTTTGAGAGTAGCTCTTTGGAAAAAATGCTTGGCTTCCCTTGAAATGGCTTCCTAATCTTTGAGCATCATCCCATCAGGGGATTGGATGGACCTTAAAGAATTGGTTTATTTTCAAAATTTGGAGGCTATGTGGAAAAAGGAGGTATTGTTATCTCCCTCTTTTAGCCAAGATTCTATCAATATTTTTCTATAAAAGATCTCCTCCCATTTTAGGATCTCTTCTAATTCCTTTTTGAGACACTTCTCTAGTTGGCATGAATTGGAATCCATCCTTACTTTAATCACTTTTTCTTCTAACTACCATAATTCTTGTTGAAGCTTAAGTTTCTCACCAAATATGTTTTTGAAATGAGAACTGTTCTAGTCCATTGTTTTGCCTCATAGGAATTTGAGCTTAGACGTGAGTTGAAACATTCATGAGCCCCTCAAGAAAGGAGCCTCCTTCCACCAGGCATCTAATTTTTTAAATAAAGAAGATTCTTTGAACCACATTGATTGAAACCTAAGTTCTCTTACCATGAGGTTTGTCTAGACCAAATCTGAGTCAAACTGGTAAATGGTTTGAGCCAGCTATAGGTAAAATATCTAATTCCCAATTGATATCTACATCTTGAAATCACTCCCTGGAGATAAAGAATATTTAAATCTAATATATTTATTTTTATAATGAAAATTAAATAAAATTTATTTATTTTAAAATATTTTTATATATAATAAAAATAAATATGAAAAATTTTAGCATTGTTTTTTAATCAATTTAATTTTTTTAAGTAGTTTAGTTTTTTCATATCCCACCCCAGCTCAAATATCAAGAAAGGTATATGATTTTAGGTTGTATTTTCAAGACTGTTACTAACTATTGAGTATTCTCAAAACTCTTAATAACTATTGGTTATTCTCAAGACTAATAGTATCTATTATTGAACTGATGGTAAAGTTATAAATATATTTTTTTTTATCTTAAATTTTTTAGAAAGAGATATATAATATAATTTTAATATAAATTTTTAAGTTTAAAGTTAATTATACCATGAAGATTATAATTTAAATAAAATTTAAACTTAAAGTTGATTATTGAAAGAGTATTTTAAAATATAACACACATATATAAATAGAATATTAGTTTTGAATATTGTGTATCAACTTTTTTTTTAAAAAAACATTAATTTTTACATATTAATTATTTAATATAAAATGATATAATATTTTTTAAAAATTTAATAATCATTTAAAATTTAGTAATTATTTAATTCAATTTATATTTAATATTAATAAATTGATTATATTAATTAATTTTATTTAAAATATTTACATCTAATTTGAGAGCTCTCTCAGGTCAAATAATATTATAAATTTATTAATATTAATTATAAATTTAATATTATCTATTTATTAATATTAATATTATCTAATTTGAGATTATCATATATATATATATATATATATATATATATATATATATATATATATATATATATATAAAATTAATTTGAACTCATTTGAAAAATTGTACTAATTAAATGATTGAAATAGTTTTTTTTTAAAAAAAAAAAATAAGTTTTATCATTTTTAAAGGATTTGTAAGATTATTATTTATTAATTAAATAACAAAGGAAACATTATTTTCAAAAAAAGAGTTGTAGTTGTAATCATGTGATAATGTTAATATTTAATTATTTAAAAGTTGACAACATAAAATAAAAAATAAAATAATTTAATTATTTCAAAACCAACATGATTAAATAAAAAATAAAAAAATTGACGGTTTACATTTTAAAGATTACTTATTTTCTCATTATTTTGACTATACAACTTCATTATTTTTAATGTGAAATTGATTTCTACTTGACCAATTACATTATATTAAAACATGATAGTTAATAAGTATTCATATTATCAAATCATGTGTGTGTGTGTGTGTGTGTGTGTGTGTGTGTGTGTGTGTGTGTGTGTGTAACAATGAAATTTTAAAAATATATTATCCTAAAAAATATTATCACATAATAATAAATAAATATATCAAAAGGTACTCCTTCTTTACTTTGCTTCATATTTCAAGTATATCAAAAGTATTTATCTCGATATTTTAGAAGGTGGGCTTTATCCATGAGGTCTTGTATTCAATTCTTCCTTTCCACTGGTAGTTGACTCCTCAAGGGACACTGCTTCTCACGTGTTCCTCATTACTCTGGTTCGTACCTCCGGTATATCAAAAGCATTTATCCCGATATTTTAGAAGGTGGGCTTTATTCATAAGCTCTTTTATTCGAATCTTCCTTGCCATTGGTAGTTGACTCCTCAAGTGACACTGCTTCTCACGTGTCTAGAGGTTCCCCCAAGTCGAAAAAAATTGATTACCAATTATATATATATATATATATATATATATATATATATATATATATATATATATATATGGTTGAACACTATTTTATGTGGTGATCTTAAATTAAGAATAAAAAATTAAAGCATATTTATTTCATTAAATTTGTTTGATGCACGATTCCGATCTCATCCCTTTTATTGTATAATATTTTGCTAGCAATAAAAATTGATTGTTGGTATACTTTTTTTGAGCCAAACAATTTTACTCATAAAACAAAGAATTGTTCACAAACAAATTTATTTTAAATATAATTAAATATATTAATTTTAAAATTCAAATTTTAAAATTTTAAATACTACATTCATTAATAAATTTATTATTTTATATATTAATTAATGATAAATGATATTCATTTAATTAATTATATTATTCAGATTAAAAAATATTTTTAAAATATCAATTAATTTTTATAAATAAAAAAACAAATTTATAAATAATAATTATATAAACATCAAATTTAAAATTAAAATAACTCGATAACTTATCATAATGTCTGTTCACATAATTATATTTTTTAAACCGTCAACAAGAGTTAGGAATTCCTCACCCCATATACTATATATCTCATAAAGAAGAGATTTTAAAAAACGGCATGATGGCAAGAAGAAATCCAGAACCAACTGCCGCAGACATACATATGCAGAAGAGAAGTAGACGACTCCCGAGGTCAAAAATGGGTGAACCAACACAAAAAGAACTGGCCCACAAGGATGGAAAGCTATATCATGTTTATTCCTCACTTGTACTTGGCAGAAATCCATCGACGCGGTCACACTCCCTATCCTCATACACCCCCATGTGCGCGCTGGTTAGACCCACACCATCATTGACCACTCCACTGTCATTCAGTTCAGAGCCGTCCAAGCCGGCAATCCGTGTCGGCACCTTCACATCTTTCCGCGCATGCTCAGCTATTTGTCTCTTCAACCATGCGTTGAGAGAAGCAATGGGAGCTCCGAGACTCAATATCCAAAGCTTGTAAAATTTCGCCATCACAATGAAAATTCTACTCTCCAAATCTCGTAAGACCTTCAAATCGACCAATCCCCGATTTTATACACCGATCAACAGCAGAAATCTAAGGTGCTTTATCTAAACCCGCTCTGACTGGGCCCTTACAATTTTTTAAGGTAAACTCTTGACCAGGTGCTTGACCTCGAGCACATTCGGAAGGTTTATTGCAAAGGCCGATGCTATTTCCTTCTGATCGCCATCTCGGCATAGTCAGAGTCTAACATGTCTAAAATGGCTTTCAAGAACACTCAAAACTCAATAATAAAGATCGTTTTCAAGCGCCCCTCCAACATACTGCTTTGAAATGCCATTTCCCTTTATCAGCATACAGAAAGAACAATCGCTCCAAGATTGCAAGTTCACCTGCTAAACCTCTCTTGACAAAGCTTAGATAACAACAAAGACAAAATTCAACCTTGATTGCTAAAAACTAACGAAACTAAATGCCAAAAGATCTCCGACTAAGATGCTAATAAAGGAACAATCACGGTGCTTGAACCTCACCAGAGTAATTCTCAAAATGCCATCTCCTCGAACGCATCGCCCACTAATTTCACTAATGGTCATAGTCCCTCAGTAATTACCCCTCTTTGATATGAAATGAATAAAGAAATCATTAAGCGAATAAAACCCTGCGCACATGTAGGTAACAAAGCACATTTGCGTCCCAGTTTACAGACATCAAGACTTGTACAAAAGCGCAGCTCCATATAAGTTTTTCTTACTCGTTACATTATAATTGGATGACTGTAAGTGTCTTATTATTGTCAGAAATTTTTACAGGAAAATACAAAGCTTCCTTCAAGCTTAGGCTCCTTGTAGCGTTGCCGCAAAGCATGTACGGCTGCAAAATAAAATCGCTTTAAATGTGCAGAGCCTATGAGGATAACGAATGGATAAGGGACAAGGGACACCGGAAAGGGGGCGAACAAGGGGTGCCCTTCCTCAAAAGGCCACCAGTTCAAGCCATATTTCCACTCTATTTTTCATTAAGTATGTCTGGGCGTTTGCATGGATAAAGTATTGTCTTTTCTTGGTCTAAACATATATTAATATTTAAATAATATCTATATGCATATTAGTTTAACCAATGATCTTGATGGCATTTACATCATCGTTCAGTGTAGTGTATAGTTTACTCAACAACTTATTCGAATCTAATCGTTTAATTGAAATGCAAATATCATTGTCGACGCATATATCGGCATCACCTATGCATTATGCGAGTTGTTTTCTACGAAAAAAGAGCCCAACAAGTGGCGAATAATGTAGTTAACTTTGCACCGTTAGAAGATGGTAATCCGACGGCCAGAGTAAGTAGGTCATTTTATAGAAGACACAAAATAAAAACCTTACCTAACATAACAAACCCTACTTGTTAATAATTTTATCATAATTTTTTTTTAAATATCGACACCATGCTACCGATTAGCCATCCATCTATAGAGCAACACACTGAACTCTCCTCTCCATAATGTTTTCATTAAACACTATTTTGCAATCACTTTTGAAGTCACATTGTGTATGGGACCTAAATAAAAAGTTATTTGAGGATAAAGCAATTAAACATCTTCTTTTTTTAAAGGGCTTATAAGTTTTCCAAAACATTTAATAGTTTATTTATTTTGAAAATCTAATTTCCCATTACTCGAGATATGTATACTCTTTTAAATATTTAATGTTTTTTTCAATAAATAAAAATATATTTTGTATTGTGCCCAACATTATATGTATATATTCCCTTAATTTATATTAATGAGTGTATTTTAGAATGTTTATTTACACCTTTCATTTATATCAATGAGTGTTTAACCCTAAAATGATTTAGATTAGAGTTATCAAGAATATTAAGGGATATATAGAAATGAAATGGCATAAGGGTGATAATTAAATTTATAGAAAGATAAGTAGATGTTAAATTCAAATATAAATATATGTATTGAATTTACTATGTTGAATATACTATGTTAATATAATTTAAATATAGAAAGTAAAAATATACTAGATATAGAAATGAAAAAGAAGTGAGGTATTTAGCTTATTCTAATACTAATACATTTCTATATCTAGAAAAACTAGAAAGCAAGCAGGAAAAAGATTCTAAAATAATCATCAGATTCTGGTTTTAATGTTTATGGCTCTCTAGACAATAACATTAGCTTGGGATGGTTGCATTGACGCTATTGTTTGAGTCTGATGGTAGTGTCCTGACTGAAATATCTATTGAAATAGGATATGATGACTTGGATGCTTTTAGGTTTTTATTCACGTTCACTGTGGTGTATATAAATATGGATCAAGGATTGTTTCTCCTTTTAAAATGGTAAAACCCTAAATTTTCATCTTCATAGCAACCTTGGATAAAAATGGGTTAGTGGGAACATAACGTCAAGTTCCCCTAAAGACCCCACTATCAATGGGTATTGCCTACATAATCAATACTCTAAAAGAGGGTCTCAAAATCATGTAGTTCTCCCCTACATGTTGACTTGTGTGTAAATCATATAATATGTGCAAACTAAGTATAATAGTGACCTAGCATGTAACATAAAAAATCAAGCTTTTGGACTGATCTTTTAGTACTTCAAAGTTGTAGATGTGATGTTCCTATGACTAGTACATAAATTGAGAAGCTTTGATCAATTGAATGCCTGTAGAGTGCTTCTGATAAGTTGGCTTGGTCTCTTTGGTGTTTTATAGGTGTTCATAGGACTTTTCTTAGGTGATGAATGAATGAGGGTTGATCTTGTATTTATATAAATCTCTTTGGAGTAATAACTTGAATTAAATAACTTAGGCCAACTATTAGGATACTTTTCATTTACAAATTGGATGAATTTAGGGTACTTGACACTTGCATCGGGATAAGAGGATAAATTTAATGCTACTATCTATCTCAAACCTTAGTGCTCAGGAAGGAGAAAAGAAGGAACAAGTTTCAAACTTACAAAGATGAAATATAAGTACATTTTAAGCATTTTAGATAATATAGAAGACATGGTTCATCAAAATAAGACTATTTAAACTAATAGATATAGGCCAAGGCATAAAGATAAAGTAGATGAGAGACTTGAAAAAATGAGAAAGGTAAATAACTAAGAGGAGAAACCAAGATGTGAGTTTACTAAGTGTACAAGACTAAGGTGTTATATAATCATAAAATATAGGCTATATTTCCCCCCCTTAATCTAGTAAGGAAATTATTAGTTTAAAGGAAATGATGCGTAACTAGGTATGTATACACACATTGTCTTTGTGTGTACCTATCTTAAGTGCTTTGTTGGTGACTAATATGCAACCAAAAAAACATTATAATATAAAATTAGTGCATATAATTTAGGTATAAATTACATAAAATATATTTAAATTCAAATAGCAAGGTTTAGGAGTACATCTATGTGTTGATGTAAATGCCTTGCCTATTCACAAGTTATTTTAAAAAAAGTGTATCATTGTGAGGCTCTAAAACTAAGACTAGGAAAAATATAAATAAATCTTTAAAGCTAACATGTCCAAGGATACACATACACACTCAGAGACACACACACACACACACACACACACACACACACACACACACACACACACACACACAGAGAGAGAGAGAGAGAGAGAGAGAGAGAGAGAGAGAGAGGCACATGCCCCCCTCAATTTGGATCAAAAGTAAGTTGTTAGTTGAAAGTTGATATTATCTCAACCATGTAACCTAGTGATACTTATAACTTGGTGAGGTTAGATGATCAAGTCCAACTGGTAAAACATGTAAAGATTGAGTTACTTGATCACCTCAACCATACTTAAAGTAAACCAGATATTATAATATATTAGCGCAATAAAAATTCATAAAAGTTCACAAGGTATCAATACAAAAAATTTGATGATATGATAAGAGTCCATAAAGAAATTTTAGAATCTAAAATTAGTTTAGATTTTGTAATATTATGCACATGTTACAAAACATATGCACCTTAGTTATGTCTCATGCTGAAACTGTGTATAACAATAGTACCAATGTATAGAATTCTACTATAACTATGAATCTTAATCATATAATTGTGTGTTTTGGCAAAGTTGAATAACTATATAAGTGTGGGCATGCTTACGAAGTTTTCCCCCACTATATATGGATAAATATAAAAAATGATATAAGTACCAATGTGGAGGAATTATTTATAAAACACAACCCCACTATAAATCCAGTGATTTTAAATACTAAATAGGTTTAGAGAACATGATTATAAAGCATGTCCCTACTAAATATGGGAACTAATATAAGTACCATATACTAAATTAGTGTGGAGAACAAGCTTCTAAAACATGTTCTTATTGAATCTGTAAATTATGAATGTGTGGAAGCCATCCCCATCCCCCATTAAATTTTAAAACTGATATAATTACTATGTATTAAATTAGTGTGGGTAACATGCTTTCAAATCATTCCCCCATTGAATTTGAAAACTGTACCAAGTGTGGAGAACATGTCTCTATAATATGCCCCCTCTAATAACCCCTGTTGAGGTGAGGGAAATATTATAACTGACAATTTTTTCACCTAAAAAGAATAAAACAATGATATAATTTGTGAATGTAACCATGTAGCATAAAAAGGAACATGTCTAGGTAAACATATCATCGAATGGCATAGAACCAATGTGATCACATGTAGGCTTAAGACGCATGATAAATATCATGGGAATGTCTAGATAGTAATAATATAAATTAAATAAAAAAATAAGCACACACACAAGAGAACTCAAAATATAATTTTATAAGGAGACCACAAATAAGGGACATGTTTAAATACCACACACTCAAAGGGACATGACTTAGTCAAATGTCCATACAAAAAATAATGAAATATAATTTTTTTAATAAAAGTATACATAGGTACGAGGGATGTAATAAAAGTAGCATATTCAAATTCTTGAAAAATTAATGTAATAACAAGGCAAGACACTTAAATAAGTGCATAAAATCAACCATATCAACTAGCATGGACATTTTCTAGTAGCCCAGGGATCTAATGTGTCAAGAAAAGATGTAAATGTATATCATATTAATTACCCTATGTAAGATGTAATAATGGATAATATAAATGTGTAAGTACATATATAAGCTCAAACATTATAGTGTAGAGTGATCATCAAATCATATAACCTATATGTATCAATGTCACAAAAGTAGATTCTACCATTGTCCATATGACATGAGTAGAAGGAAGGCCTAACATCTAAAATAGGTATCTATCATGTGTTTGTGTATACCTATATCATAATTAAAATTTTGAAACATATTTTTATGTATGAGAAACTAAGTATGCCACCCATTAACATGGAACTAACACATGGATGCCAATAAAACATGTAGGTGCCGAAATTGTTTTTATATTTCTGAATGTTTTTGGTTTTTATGTTATTTTTATAATATTTAAATAAAAAATATCATCATATTATTCCATAAAATGGATGGTCATAGACATCACCCCTAATGTGAAACTTAAAATATTAAGTTTGATCTTTTATATTTTTTTAAATTACTATTGGATAGGTTGAAATGGTACATATCATGTTCTTTCTCACATTTTGCTTGTATATTATAAAAATTAATGTTATCCTTTGAAATATGAATTTATTTTCCTTCATGAAGAAAGGAAATTCCTTACTGATTTAGATCAATTTTTTCTTCCATTTGGTATAGCCAAAGAGTTCCTAGTTTAAATGCATATGGAGAAGAGGTAGGCATAACCCAAACCCATGCTTTAATCAATTAGGACCACAACAAATTGGTAATGTTATTTTACCTAAGGATTTATTTCAAATTCTTCTTTTATTTTGTAAACTTGTTAGATTGAATCTAATTTATTGTAAATGTTTTACATTGCAAACAACTTTTTCTTGTCTAGAATCAATATGCTTATGCCAAAAATAAGCATCACCCAATTATAATTTAATTGTTAAATCTTTTTGGTGTGGATACTTTTCATGTTTTTCACTTTTATATTATTGCATAAGATATGGACCTTGAATTGGCCTCATGTTGAGTAAAAAATGTGAACTTCACATATAGAGATTAGGGATACCACATTTTTATTCATAATTCTCTTTAGGTAAGTTATCTCCATCTTTTAGGTGAGGGATAATTTTTTTGTATTTAGAGCGGGATATGTTTAGTTCCTTTGAATGAGCAATTATGAAGGAAGCATATCTATGCACATCATTATATAAATGTGCAAATGATTCATATTATTTAATCAATGTCCTTTCCTTTAATGGGGAAATGAGATTTCTACTAAAGATAAATTCTAATTCCAAATCTAAAGGTCTAAATGTTAATCCATATGATGTACTTTTAAATCAAATAGTATAATCTTGAAGGGACTCACCTCATGTTGTTTGAAATTGTGCAAATGTTTTATTGTAAGTTTTGTCACCTTATGGATATTTAAAGCCATTAATAATGCATCTTACAATTGTAATAAAATATGTAAGGAACCCTTTGTTAAACTATGGAACCAATTTGGAGCCTCAATAGAAATACTCATATGGAAAAGTTTAAGGAATAGCTTGTCATCTTGTGCTCGTTGAAAAAACGAGTGTACATATCTAATCATGTGGTCGAATGGATCCTTATCTATCAAAAATAGAGGTAAATTTTGTAATTTAAAATCTTGGGAATAAGGATATTCAAGTATACGTTGCACAAGAGGTTGATTATCGAATGGGGTAACATGTGCATTACCATTATGGAAAGCCAATTTAATTTGGAGTATAAAAAAATTACTTTTGAATGTCCCTAATAGTGGTCATCATAGACATTAGAAATTTTATGGGGATAGAGGTGTTTTTCATAGGTTTTAGGATTGGTTGTATCCCACCCCATATGAAAATGGGTATTATCATCCTTATGTATAACAAGTGCAAGTTCATGATCACTAAATTTAGGAAATTTTTGTAATGGTATGGGATCTTTAAAATTTGGTACATTTGATATATGATTTGGATAGACTGTATAATTTGAAGATTTTATTTCATTTTAATTTTTTAAGGGTATAACAATTTTAGATTTGGAAAAGTTAGGTAAGGATATCCTTTTTGATATATAATATGTTTTAAATGAAGGCACGAAAAAACCATCACGCTTGAATAGAGTGATAATATTTGGAAATGTAGGAATGTTGGGAGGTTCAATAAATTTGATTGAAGATATGTCCCCCTTATTAATTTCTTACACATCATCCATAATATCTTTATGTTGTTGACAAAAATTTTAATAATAAAATGGAACCTCTTGGTCTTAACTATTTTGGTAAAATGTATGTGTTTAGATGTCTTGAATGGTTGATGACTTAAGGATGTGATTAAAACCCCAACCCTTGCCTATTTTTATTAATATGTTTAAGAGATATTCGATGGGTTATATCTTGCTCATGTTTGCCCAATGCTTAGCCTTGGTATCCATGTTTTTCCATGTATTGAATGTTAAAGTCATATAATGGTGGTATAGGAAGTGTTGGTAAAGGTTTTTCATCTTCCTTAAGATGAATGAACTTATCTCTTGAAGTGGTGCGAACATGGACTTGATTAGAGGGATAAAAACTACCACCATTCATATTGCATGCTTTAACACTTGGAACAATGCAAGAGTAATCAATTTTAATTCCTTCCTTGAGAGAGAATTGAATAGTGTCATAATCATAGTCATCAAAGAAATTAATATTATCCATGATAAAATATATTAAGTAAATAAATATTAGGACAAATCTTCTAATAAGCATCCCAAAGGGCATGATTATTGTTTTTATGTTCAAAGATCGGTTTTAACAAACATTTAACCCTAAAATGATCTAGATTGGGGTTATTTAGAGTATTGAAGGGGTATATATAAATGAAATGGCACAAGGGTGATAATTAGATATATAGAAGGGAAATTTGAAGCAAAACTCATATATAAGCATACACTAAATTTATTATGCTAAGATAGTATAAATGTATAAATATTACTATGTTAGATATAGAAATGAAAAAAAAGTGAAGTACTTAGCTTGTTATGATGCTAATTGAGTTATGGATCTAGAATAGGTAGAAATCAAGGAGGGAGGAGATTCTATAGTAATAATCATATTCTAATTGAGATACTTTTGTTTCTTTGGACAATAATTTTAGCCTAAGATGGTTTCATTGATAATATTGTCTAGGTTTCATACTAGTGTCCTTTACAAAATATTTATTGAAATAGGATATGACCACATAGTTTGTTATAGGTTATGCTTCACATTTTATTTCATGAATTTAGATCTGGGGACCATGGACTATCACTCCTTGTGGAATGATAAAACCCTAACTTTTCATATTCACAGTGACCTTAGGAAAAAATGGGTTAGCGGGCATGCAATATTGAGTTGCCCTATAAACCTTGTTATCAATGGGTGATACATACATAGACAATACTAAGGAAGAGGGCCTCAGAATTATGTAGTTATCCCCTACATTTTGGCTTGTGTGTAAATCATACAATATGTGCAAAGTATGTACAATATTGCCCTACCTTGTAACTTGTCAAGTTGGGCTCTTGTTAGACTCATTTTCTATTTCAAACATATAGATGTGGTGTGCCTATGATTGGTATGAAAATATGCATGATTTGATCAATTGAATTCTTGATATAGTTATTTTGATAATTTGCCTTAGTTTCTTTAGAGTTTTCTAGGTGTTCTTAGGTCTTTTCCTAAGTGAGGAGTGAATAAGATTTAATCTTGTATTTATATCAAGTCATTTAGAGTAATAACTTGCATTAAATCACTTACACTAACTATTAGGATACATCTCAATTGTAAATTGGATGATTTAATTGAACTGGATACTTTCATTAAGATATGATAGTAATATTGACACTAATATCTATCTCAAAAATTACTGTCTAGGGAGAAAAAAAGTAGGTACTCATTATAAACTTTTAAATATAGAAGATAAGTATATTCCAATCATTCTAAGCAAGATAAAAGACCTAGGTCATCAACATAAAAGTGGTAAAACTAAGAGAGATAGGCAAAGGGCCACAAAGATAGAGCATATGTGAGACTTGTGGAAGCAGAAAAGATAAATAATTTAGAGGAGCAACCAAGGTCTAAATTTACCAAAAATATAAGACTAAAGTGTTATATAATCATAAAATATCATGTAAAATGAATCTCTTTTAAATGACTATTTTATTTTTTAATATTCATGCTAGAGTTACTATAATTAATTATTCATTAAAGGATGGATTTTGCACTCTATACTAAGATTTCTTTTCATTCATTTTTTAGGGTTAGATTTTTATTTGGGGTGGATTTTTAATGGATGGATTTTAATTTTTATGTATTTATCTTTACTTTTTAGTTATTATAGTTAAAAAAAAATATTGAAAAAGGAGATATACCTATTGATTTTCAAAACTATTATTCCTTAAATAATGGTTGAAGTGCTTGATGATGGGTTTGCAACCATATTAAATATATGTCTTAAAAATATAGACTTGTTCATTTAGTTTGGTTAGTAGTTATATATGGTTGTGTTTTTCTCTATGTTTTGTGAATTGAAAGGGTGCCTACAAATATAACCTCTATCAAATATCCCCTTTCCATTATGTACTAATTGATGCCCACACCCTATTCTAAAGCTCTTATGTTGACAAATGTTAAGAGAATGATGAACTCAACTATTATAAAATAACCATCATGAAAAGAACATACTTGAATGTAAATGATTATATCAGTAATCATAATGGTCTTACATAAATAAGTAAATCTGATTTTAAAACCATACACATTTGTTTGGATTTATTAGAGAACACATGTTGGGCTTCTTACATTGACAACTTTGCTATTTAAATACCTCTTTCGTAACATAAGGTTGCATTTATTCTTTTTTTTTTTGGTTTTTTTTTTAAAAAAAAATTGTTGTAAGAAACATAATACCAAATCATCAATTTGTGTTTTGCTTTTATTTTCTTGTTCATACATGTAATAAAATACAACACTTACAAATCATTTACATTTATAAAAAACAATAATATGATTATCAACAATAAGACATCTATGTATAATATGGATAGAGGGAGATATTAAATGTAATATCTTATAAATATAGGCATTGTGAGTTGTTTTATAATTTCCATGATCGATATTAACTAAAAATCATTTAATTTTATCTTAACATATGAATCCAATTTCATAAAACTAAGTTAGGAAATTAGATTCACTAGAAAATTTTATTTTATTTTATGGGAAAGGATAGTGAAATCCATGTATGTAGAAAGGTAAAAATTATTATTCATAACTTTTTTTTATCTTAAATTGAATGTGAAATTAAACACCAAGCTGGAGAACATTGAAAATATAATGTCTCTCTATTGCATTGTTGGAAAATTTTATTGATAAAGTGATTTATCAAGTAATGATGTCTTAAATATGTTCTTATAACTATTATGTTTCAAATAATAGTAAGCTAAAAGAAGATCCAAAAGGTTAGGTGCCTTTCTACCTTCTAGCCTACTCAATTGATATGGGACATAAATTAGGTTTTTGTTTTTAATATTTAAATAAATTTTAAATACATCTCATTTATATAATTTATGTAAAGCAGAATTTATTCTTTCTATATTTTAAATGTTATTATTTAGCATTTAAAACATGGTTGGAATATGGTTGTTTGATAATTATCTTTTTTGACATTATAGAATTGCAAATCATTTTTACGATTTCTCTAAAGAATAATTCATTCCCTTTTATGTTTTTAAATGTTATAATTTAGCATTTCCATTATCATTTGCAAATGGTCCCTTAATAGTTGTATGTTTTGGGCCACTCCAGAAAAGTTGAGTATGGTATTAGTTAGCTTTAAGCATGAGGTGTTTTATTTACTGAATTATTA
>JARHVA010005507.1:0-135000 GCA_037957365.1 Torreya grandis | reverse complement strand
CTAGTATAATGAGACAAAATTGAACCAAAGGCATCAAGAAAGGGTTGAGATGGAGTCTTGTCCATCCCATGGCCACCTATAGGTACCCCTCAGGCATGAAAAATTATAACCTACGGTGTCTCAGTCTAGTCAAATAGGCAGGATGAAGAAGTAATGTTCTATGCATGGTTTGGATGTTTTAAAGTCAATCTAAGGTTATTTTGAGGCTGGGATAGTGTTATATGTTTCAAAGAGAAACCTAGGAAGGTCTTTTCTACTATAATTATGATCATCATTATATGAAATACAAAAGAAAATATATGTGAGCCTGAAATCTAAGTTTTGGAAATGTAAACCCTAGGGTTATCTAGGGTTAAGGTTTGTCTAATGTTTAAAGTAATTTGGGTTCACCAAATGTTTTAACCTTTTAGGGTTTAGATAATGTAAAATCCTATGTTTTATTAAAGGGATAATTAGTATAAATGAGGTAAATAATATGCATAAAATTAACACTAATTTATTAAAAAAATTGACTAACTTTGACTTTTTTCGAATAGTAATAAATATGTTCAAATAAATACTTATATGGAAAACACATGATATAATTGATCTGAGTGATAAAAACTAAGATATGAATATGTTTGAGTGTCATTAATTGGATACATACATAAAAACCCCTCCTAAACAATAATACCACATTTGGACATAGGTGACATACAGATCTAGTATCTTAATATTGGTGCTAATGTCCTCTCTTCAGATGATTTTTAAGTTTTATAGTCAGGGCATGTGTTATTTTAGATCTAAATTTTAGGTCTATGTGATCAATACTTTTTCTTGTAGCCATGTTTTCCTATGAAAACCCTAGGTTTTTATGTTTGTAAGGGTCTGAATGAACACCATGAGAAAAATGGGTTAGTGGGTCTGATGTTCAAGACATGTGATCCAAACCCCTATATGGACATGTTGCCTACATACTAATACTCAGAGGGATCATTCTTGATGTAGTTTTCTCGCCTAAGTTTTTGGTTCAAGTATAAGAAAATGCTAAAATGTTTGAGTGTGAATGTATTACCTATACCAAGGCTAAATTATTCAATAAATGGACTTAGTCCATATCATACTAAAATAATAATGATCTTTCCCTTAATTTCAAGTGGTAATTTTTTGTGATTTTTTGTGATAATGTCCACCTAGGGTGTAAGAGTGTGAGAATAGTGTTTATATAGTGTTATTTTTATTGTGCATATAATAAAATATGCTTAAGCAAAACTTGGGAGTGTTCTATCTAAGAAAATATATTCATTATGTAAAGATATGGTAATGGACATTAGCGCCATTTTGGGGACACTAGCACCACATGGCTCGAGTGTCCTTCATGTGGAGCTACTATCCAACTAGTACACTGCTAGGCATGAAGGTATAAGATCATTAAATGAGGGTCTGAGATTGTATTTATGATGAATAGGGATGCATGTGGTCCATATAAAGGATGGACAGGTGTGATATAGATTTTTGGATAGGTCTTGCACTAAGATAGGAATAAGTTATCTCAAGAAACACTCTTATCTCTCAAATATAAATTTTAGGTGATTAGACTATGTTAAGATGAGAGATTGAGAAGACTACATTCTTCTTACCTATCAAGAGTATATGAACAAATTCTGAGAAGTGCTCAGGGCTCATGAAGCTATATAAACTCCAAAATAGACATAATGAAGAGAAAATGACCTTAGAAGGAAAAATATTATGAGCTAAGGTATATAATTTTATATTTACTTGTTTGAAGACCCTATTATTATGATCAAGTGAGTCCTATATTTTAAATAACCTCTATATGTCTGATATGGTAATCTAAAGGTTTCAAAATCTATAGGGGTTAAGTTAATCAGGGTTTAGTATAAATAAAAAGGGTCATATCTATACATCTAAGCCTTATGAGTGAATTAAAACTTAATGTAAGAGTACAAATTAGTGTGATAGATGATTTCAAAAAGAGTAATAGTCTTGGTAAGCTAAAAAGAACTTGATATGAGGATAATCTCATTGGTCTCTAAGATACCAATATAAGTGGATATATAAGAGAAGATAAGAAGATCTAGTAGAAGCAATAGATAGAGTACCAATAGTGGTGAATGACTAAGAAATCAAAGAACTCAAAGTTAATTTTTGAAAATAAATTATTAAGGGTATGGGACTATGTTCATGAATTGGTGATAGAGATTTTGGGAGATTTCCTTCAGAATGTAATTGGGATAATTTTAAAAAAACTTATATGAAAAAATATGTGTGCAATTAAAACTAAGTTGTTTAAATGAGAAATTTCTCAAGTCAGGTATGGATAGATAATCATACCTCAAAAATAATTAATTAATGTCTAAGTTTGAAGAAATCCATTCTAAATAAGATGTACTTAGGAAATAGAATTCAATGGAAAATTGCTTAAATGAAGGAGATAAAAGTGATTTTTTTTTCACAATCCAATCAAATAAAATGAAAACTCAAAAATCATACAAAATTTATAGTGTAAAATATCATTAATAATATTTTCATCTAATATGACCAATTATATTTTTCCCACTATCACATGACTTTCAATCATGTAAAATTATCAAATCACCTAAAATTATCAAATTTGGATCAATGGTCAAACATCACACTTCATTATTGATAATGGAAGTCAAAAAAACCTCATTTATCATAAATTAATTTTATAATATAATAATAAAATATATAAAGGCTTCAAAATAAAAATGTAATATAATGTCAAACAAATACCATATAGGCACATGTACAATGTCAATAATACATAGATTTCCATGTAAGAATATAAAAAATGCATACATGGGCATATAGGAATAAAAAAGGTAAATCATTTAAGAATTGAGTAAATAATCAAATAGCCTCCCTCTCTTTGCCTTTTTTAAATAAGACTCTCCATGGGATGCCCTGCTGGTAGATGGAGATCCCATAAATGCCTTGGATTAATACAAGGTCCGACTACAGGTACTATGCTCATAGCTCATTTGCATCTAAACCTTTTCAAATATAAGTAATATTATAAAATTCACATAAAATACATGTAACCAAGTTAAGAATTTAATTTTAAAATAGAATTAAAAAACATTTAAACATGCACTTACTATAATCTCATGGTCTTGCTCAATCTAATTTTGATGCTCGATCTGGTCAGTGGCAGGTTGAGATACATGAATAGGCATCTAAAATGAGGAATAAACATGAGAAGTTTTCTTACTTATCATCTAAATGGGATTATCAGAAGTCATGGGATAACCCTGCATACATAATACACTAACACAAGTTATATTTATTGGGCAAGTATGTAGTAAAACTATTTAATAAAATCTATTTTATAATTCCAAATTACAATTTAATATATACCTTTGTGAGGGCCTGTGCATATGACAGTTTTGAAAAAATGCTTATGTCTATCTTCACTTGCAATGATAGAGGAGTGTCTACTCATGACATCAACTGAGCAAACAAGGTCTCACTTAGTTTTTTATAAAGTATCAAAGCTATATAGTAATTTTTTATCCTTTATTAAATCTAGAATGTAAGATTAACTAAAATTTTTATCTCTATATAAGTAAAAGGCATCATGTTAACATAGGCAGATGTAGTAGTGGATGGGCTAATAACTACATAAGATCAAAACTTTTAAATATGGGATATGAATATGAAGGCATCATCACCTCTTAGAACATAAATAATAAAATATATATTATTCATTTTATATGTAAATTAATTATACAATTTTAAATTTATAAATATAGATTAAATTTAACATGACATTTATATAAAATAAATATGCACCCATGTAGAGGCCAATGACTACACACAAAATGTGTGTGCCAAAAACTCTTCACTGAAGAGTATACCATTCAACACATCTAAACCACTAGTGCCATTATCAAAATAAAGTCAATTACATATAGTTCCATAATATTTTTAAGGATGGGGTTGGATATGCACATTAGGTGGTATATCTCTAGCATTAATTTCAAAAATCCTCCTTGTATGTTAGTTGATTGTATCAATAAGTGCACTAAGCACATGTAGAGTATTAATATCCATGATCTCATTCACGATAGAGGGGATCATCAAATGAAGTGGGTTTTGGATAGATATCCTTATAGGTTGATTAGGTACATGATGTACACCTAATTGATCCTACATATAGCCTTTCCCTCATCCCTAAAACTCACCATAATCAAAATCATTTGGAATCTCTTTGAGGATAAAATCATAGTATAGTTTCCTTAAAAAATATAATGGAACCTTGTGGTTGTTACATGGTAGATAATCAAACACCATTCACCATCATTCTTACAAACTGGCCTTGATCAAATTATGTTGTCACCTATGGATTGGAAAATACTTAGCAGTTACTAGATATGGTGCATTGGTGGTTGGGTTAATTAATAACACCAGAAATGGTCAATTTTGATATTTATTTATTTTTAACCTCATATGTTGATAATTTTTTAGTATAATAAGCCCTTAAACTATATTGATATGAAACCCATATATTAATTTGACTCATTATTAAGTCAACTTGACCCAAAAATGACTCTAGGTTATTGGTTAGATAGGTGCAATAGGTTTTGTTTCGATGTGGGATCCCTCATTCTCTTGATTAATTACTCAATTTTTTTTATATATTGTGTGTAACTAGATAATCCTAGCTGCCTAGGGGATAGTGTGGAATTATAGGAAGGTTAAGTGGAAGAATATGAGGGTTAGGAGGGTTAGGTGGAGGGTTAACTAGAGGATAAGGAGGGTCAAGAAGAGGGTTAGGTGGAGGGTTAGGTAGAGGATTAGGTTGAAGGTTAGACAAAGGATTAGGAGGTTAAGGTAGAGGGTTAGCCATAGGAATAACAAGGTCAAGGGGAGGGTTAGGAGGATGGTTATGGTCTCTTGCAGTGGATTGGTCTATTTAAATTAAATAATTTACAAATTAAATAATGTAAAAAATAAAAAATGGTAAAATACAAGGTTAATAGGTTTTATTTTTATCACTTACCTCGTCTATGTGGTGGCTATATGAGGTTTAGGATGTCTCAATATTTTTAATGGACTTTTGACATCTTTAGAGAAGAAACATGATTGTAGAATAGTACTTAGGAGTTGTAAAAATGTAAAATGGAAATGTTCAATTATGGATTTTTTTAAAAATAACATAAGTAATGCATACATGTTATAATAATATGTACATGTTACCATAACATGTACACATCATAATAACACATACTTGTTGTTGTAACATGTATGTATTATGGATCATCAATTGTCAAGCCATACTTTGAAGAATGCATACACATTAAAGGGCATGTTCATAGAATTATCCCCAAACTCCATACACATACCCTTATCCTTTTGAGGTTACAAATTTCACGTAACATATATTTTTCACATATGTTCTTATGATGAGTTATGGGTAAAGATCCATTGCAATGCCTAACCATTTAAATTTTATTCCATGAATCACATAAGGTTTTTATGGATTATATACTTTTTGATGTAATATATATTATTTTTTTAATGAAAATACCACAAGTAATGTGTACATGTTATAATAATATGTACGTGTTACCATAACATGTACGCATCATAATAATGCATACATGTTGTTGTAACATGCATGTATTATGGATCATCAATTGTCAAGCCATACTTTTTAGAATGCATACACATTAAAGGGCATGTTCATAGAATTTTCCCCCAAATCCATTCACATACCCTTATCCTTTTGAAGTTAAAAATTTCACGTAACATGTATTTTTCACATATGTTCTTATGATGAGTTATGTGTAAAGATCCATTGCAGTGCCTAACCATTTAAATTTTATTCTATGAATCACATAAGGTTTTTATGGATTATATACTTTGTGATGTAATATGTCATGATGCCTTATGCTATGATGGGTTAAGGCACTTTATAATTTTAATGTACATTTAATTTTTATGGCTTATAATTATATGTTGAAAATATTTTTAGGTGATAGTGGCGTTTTAAGCATTAATTTAATTATGTATCTTTTGTTTGATTCAAATAATCAATAAGCTAATGATAGATGAAAATTATTTAATTATAGTAGATAGTTATACTTACAAAGATTGCAACTTAGAAGGTATGTAGTAAAGGATATGATATTATAAATGTATATCATTTGAGATCACATGGTTCTATATTATTTTCATTGTGTGTGGATGTTTTATTTTTATCCATTAAAATTTAATAAATTATTATTTCTAATTTTTTTTCTATATAATTATTAAGTTTGTATCGTTAAAGTATCTATTCATTAAGACTCCTAATTATAACTACACTACATAACTTATTATTTCACGATATCTATTTTCTATATGAGATTTTTATTTGATTAGAAAATTAAATCCATAATATTTAAAATTCTGCAATTGTAATACCACAACTAGATAATAATTCAAAAATAAGTTGAGGCATTCTACTAAAAAAAAATATAATTATGGATATATGTAGGTTCATCTTGGAAAGTATTATTTTAATTATTCTTTGGTTCTAATATTAATTTCTAATGACACATATTTTAAGAAAAAATATGTCACTCTTTTATTATTTAAAAATGAAAAGTATATTTTTAAATATAAATCATATTTGTATTATTAAACACAAGGTAATAGACAAGATTAAGCTTTAAAAAAATACTAATAACAAAAAAACAATAAGGAATGATAAGTTTTATATAACAATATGGGAATATAGATCATGTATCATAAATCTTATAAGGCAAAACCATATTCAATTATGTATAGGGCATATAGAGTCATGCCACTTCATCTTGAAATTCCATTATTGAGAGTTTTATTGAATAGTATTATTAATGGATTTATTTGCTAAATAATATATGATTTTTTTTGTTTTAGATGTTAAAAAGAGGTATTAGTTGACTCAAAGTTTAGTTCCTAATTAATATAACCATACATACGCATGAATATAATTTTAAGTATACATAATTTTTTCAACTCTTATAAATATTTCTACCTTTGTGAAATACTCTCTTCTCACCAAAAAACACATTTTTTTATCAAGAAGATATTTTAGTTGATGAGGATGATTATTGTCAATTATATTCATCACATTTGTATAGATAGATCTACATTTGTAGAACACTCTTTTCTCAAAAAGCATCACATTTATTTTGACAAAGAAAAAATTTTAGTTAATGAGGATGATTATTGATAAAGAAAGGTAAGAGAAACTATTGAAATAGAAGAGAGAGACCAATTTGAATTGTGATAAGAGATTAGGCATTAGCAAGTCATGGAGACCAATTATTAACCATATAAGAACTAGTAGTAATACTAACTCAAGATAATATCTCATTGTCTTTTCTTGGTAGTTTTATTATTATTTTTCTTATTTCATGAGGTTGACCACCCTCAATTGTAATTTCTTATTTTACATCACAATATGGGGTTATGGTTGTATGATTATTCTTCACATTCTTTTTCAGTTTATTTACCCTGAAGGTGGATACACATATAATGTTTGAAACATCGATTATAAATTCATCCAATGTGATGCATCTAGAAATTTCTCTTTTTAGTAAGTTCTTATTTCAACTAGTGATCCATATACATAAAAACATGCTAGTAACATAATAATTACAAGATATGTACTAAAATTAGGTGTCTATAATATAATATAAATAAATAAAATAAATACAATTATAGATCAATCAGAAAAATAACTTTAATTTTCAAGTTTTGATAATTGATAATTGATAATTTTTCAAATGAATTCATTATATTAATATCAATATAAAAATTAGACAATCTAATTTAATGGTTCTATATGTTTTTAAAGTAAATATACAAGTATTTTTTCTATGGTTTCTCAAGAAAAAAACTATGGAATTAACATATGCACTCAATTTTTCATGTATCAAATATTTTGTATAATATATAGATTTTATATCAATCATTTATATAACTAAAAAATAAAAAATATAATGAGTTAAAGTATATGTAGAATTATAATTTATGATAATATAATTAATATGTATTAATAAAATTTTAAATAAAATAAACTAATTCTTTTAAAATATTTGTTGCATGATTTAATTTTTGACATTGATAATTTATAAATTCATAACATCTTTAGAAATAAAAATAGACATTGATGTTATGGTATTATTCTCCGTTAGTCTCCATTCATACTAATGATAGTGCATATTAGTTGTCATTAACGATGTGCATAGATTAGAAAACATTATTATTCAAACAAAAATTCTTTTGATTCTTTAAATATATTTATAATAGAAAGTGGTATAATTTTTTTAAAATAGTACGTGCGCATTATGATAAAATATTAAACCTTCTTATTACTTAAGGAATGGTAGATTTTTTTTAATAAAATAAGCATATAAAGATGATGTTATTGGCGATGTGATTTATAAAATATCTAATAACATTCAATTATTTAGATGTTTGGTGGCATGGATCGCATAGATTTGAAATATAAAAGGCATAAGCTAGTAATTTTGGTGGTCCTTTCAATAAAAAACAATTTTCACAAAATTTAATAAGAATGGAAAAGTAATTTTAACATGTATGTAGATGACCGGGAAATGTATTAAATCTATGATGATATTATAAATGCTCGCTTTCAAAGATTGATAATCTAATTTTTCTCCATGTTCATTTTATATAAAATGTTTTTATTTGATTATAAATTTAAATTTTTTAATCTTTATAAAGTCTTAATTTGAGTATCATAGTTATGAAATACTCCCAGAAATGAATAGAGAATTTTTTTCTCCAATCAAATATAGATAATCAATTTTGTAAATTTAACATGGAAAATATTATTTTAAATAATTGTATATTTTTTAAAAACAAAAATTGTAAAAAAAACTTCATGAAAAGTATATAATCAAACATAAAATATCTATTATTTATTAACTACAAAGTAGAATGCAATATGCAAGAGATCAATACAAACAAGACTATTAAAAGAATTAATAAAGTTAATAAAAAAGAATCTATATAGGATTGGCATAGTGAGTTGTATCCAACTTTATTGGAATATATATGAAGTATCAAAATTTTCATAATGAAAAAAAATATATTTTGTATATGGTGCACAAATAATTATGCCACTTGAATTTAAAATTATATTATTAAGAGTGTTATTAAAGATATCATTATTGACAATAGTTGCTATTAAGAAACAAATATTAATTTAGAATATCATAAAATGATTCATAGTATCAAATACTTGAGAGTTTATTAAAAATGAATTAAAAAAAAATTATCACAAAAAATTTAAGATTAATAAAATTATATATGAATGAATACGTATTAAAAGAAATTTTTTAAAATATTAATATAAAATATGAAAATTTTAGTGATATTAATTATGTCATTTTTTTTCTTTTATTTTAATTGTCTATTATTTACATAAATATTGAACAAGTGCAATAGGAAAAAATATCTATAAAAATTAAATATTTCAAAAGAATTTTTTTTTGACAATTAGTAGAATGGGTTTATCTTTTTGAAATTAAAATTGTGAACTTCAAATTCGTGACTAATCTAACAAGTCCAAACAGTCCAATTAATCTTATATGTTCTAAGTAAAATTATTTATAAAATAAAATCAATAGTTAAAAATCCTTTCTAAATGTTTAATAAACCATATTAATCTTTACTCTTTGTAATGGAAAAAATATATTAAGAATCATTAGATCAATCAAAATTATTCAAAAAAAATATGATTTAATAAATATAACGAGACAAAAATTGAAATAAATTAATAGAACTTTATTTTTTGGATATTAAAATTGAGAACTTCAAATTCATAACCATTCTAACTAATCTAAACAGTCCAATCAATTTTTCATGTTTTAAAAGTAAAATCATTCAGAAAATAAAATCAATAGTTTAGGATCCTTTCAAAATATCATTTTAATGATTAATCTTTATATTGTTAAGAATATTTTAACAAACATTAGATCAATCAAAATAAATTGGAAAAAAAAATATGACTTAAAAATTATATATTTCAAAATAAAAATTTAAATGAATTAATGAGACATGTTTATTTTTTTTAAATTAAAATTGTGAAATTTAAATTCATGACTGATCTAACCAATCCAAACAGTCCAATTAATTTTATATGTTTTAAGTAAAATCGTTTATAAAATAAAATCAATAATTGAAGATCCTTTCCAAATGTTTAGTAAATCATCTTAATTTTTACTCATGCTAGGAAGAATATATTAACTGCCATTAAATCAATCAAAATCAATGGCCTTTTAGTGTTTTCAAATTTTATTATTAACAAATTTAGAAAATTGAACAATACATAACAAAATAGAAAGTCCTTATTTTGGGGGATGGATCTCATACGTTCATTTGGTCAGTTTAAATCATTGGACCTAAAAAATTATTTTTATAGTTTATAATTTTTTTTAGTAGTTTGAGGTTATTAATTCAATCAATTTAGTAATCATGTTTTAATCAATAAAATTTTAATTATAATATTTTTTGAATAATTATATTTCTATTTAGGAAGGATCATGAATAATAATCTGAAATATCGATTTATAAACTTCAGAAATGTAACCATTCAAAAAAAAAATGTATCTTGATTAATTTGTATGATCCATAAAAATATTAAAACTTTAAAATGAATAAAACATTTAAAATCTCAATTTAAATATATTCAGAAAAGTAACAGGAGGAAATTGCAAGCTGATTATCCTTATCAATACTAAGAATATAGTGTCTTGTCACCCTTAAAAAAAATGGATCAAAACTAAGAATATACTGTCTTGTCACCCTTAAAAGATTTGATCAATGAAAAATTAATTTATTCAAGACAGTAGCCTACTGGTTTATCGAATTATTTGCAAGTGTACTTATAGATTCCCCGATAATCACCCTTCACAAAAAGTCAAATTCCACTGGAAAGAAAATGGAAAAGTCATTGCTCACCCCACTGGATTACATTTTCCAATAAACTTGGCATCAACAAGTTTATTTAACCACACCAATTATACAGCTCAATATCATTTCGGTAATGTTATACAGACAGAAACTTTATTTAACCAAATCAGGTCGAATAAGCAAAGCATCCGAATAATACGTCTTCGTTTGTTAATTGTTCAGAAAATTTCCGCGCTTTGAACATTAGAACTGAATCTCACGCGTTTCCTCTGCGTTACAAAACAAGGGAAAAAAATAAAAAATAAAATAACCCTAAGATCCCGTACATAAGAAGGCGAAACAAAGTTAAAAGTAAAATAAATAAATAAATTGAATTACCGGAGCTTTGGTGCAGGATCCACGGGAGTTTCCGGCGCCCTGATTTTCCGTCCAATTGTTGCTTAATGTCTCTCTCTTTTGGGCCTCTGCGTCGTTAAGGCACAAGTCCAGAATCTTTGAAGCAGTCTCCGAACTGTTCTCGCTTTCCGCCGTCAATTAATCAAGTTGGCCTTTAGTTAGACGGACTTTAACCCTAACACCTCTGTCCTGTTCGTTGATGGATGACGGATTAGCAGAAATTTCATAACGAATAGAAGATAGAGCAGAAACCCAAGAGGTCGACCTGCGTGCCAAAAGCATGGCTTCCAGCCGCGACTTGGCGCTCGTGTTGATGACGGATCGAACCCTGGTGGGCGCTCGGAGATCTTCAATAATGGGCTTCTCAAGCAGAAAATACAGTTGCTTAGGGTTTAGCTGCGTGGATCCCTCGAGGGGCTTCGCCTTTATGCCCACATGACGAACGGCGTCGGAATGCAAAACTACATGATTTGGATAATTCTGGAGAAGCTGGTCTACAGTCAGAGGTGACTTAAACTTTAGAACCTCTCCGTCGACTTTCATAATCATCAGCGGACAAGCCCCTCGGGATAATGCAACTGCGTTCCCCATATCAACTTTACTGACAGGCCTCCTCTTCCTGAACGGAATTACGAGGGAGATAAAAGAAGGGAACAGCGAGAAGAGGCATTATTATGTTACGAGTAGCCAAACGATAGATCCATTTTCAGTTTTTTTAAATTAGTTTAATTTTTTTCATAAAAAATTATTGATTCTTTATTTTTATGACAGTATGTATATATATATATATATATATATATATATATATATATATATATATATATATGTATATGTATATGTATATATATATATATATATGTATATATATGTATATATATATATGTATATATATATATATGTATGTATATATATGTATGTATATATATATATGTATATATATATATATATATATATATGTATGTATATACACACACATATATATATACACACATATATATATATACACATATACACACACACACACACATATATATATACACACACATATATATATATAGAGAGAGAGAGAAATAAATATTTATTAAAAATAAAATATCAATATTAATGAAATGTGGATGAATTGATTAAATAATTCGGTTATTTTAAATTCCTCCTAAATCAAAATCTTAAAATCTAAAAATGTATTCTAAATCAAGTCATAATCTTCATATAATTCAAATAATAATAAAAATACTTATTAGCATTTACATAAAAAAATTAATTACTATATTTTAAAAAAATTAATGAAACATGGTAATGCTCAATAATTTATGTACACGATTAATTATTGTTTTTAAGAAATTAAAACAAAGATAAATAATATAATTTTAATATATGTTTTTTAATTTAATGCTAATGGTACCACAAGGATTTGATTTTAAGTAAAATTTATTTTTAAAGTTATTTATGAAAAGAGTATTGAAAAATATAACACACATATATAGGAAACATTAGTTTCAATTATGCATATTAATATATTAAATAAAACATTGGTTTTCATTATTACACATCAGTAATTAATTTAATAAGAAATAATATAACAATTATTTAATGTTTAATAATTATTTAATTAAATTTATAATTAATATTAATAAATTAATAATATTAAATTATATTAGTTATTTATTAATATAATTTTTATTTAGAATTGAAGTTTTAAAAGATTATATCAATAAGTAATGGGCTTTTTGATAATTCCAGGTAAAGTTAAATAGTTTTATTTAAAATATTTAAATTTGATTTAGTCTTTTTTTTTAAAACACACATGCACATATTCTCTTAAAATTTTGAATTTGTCTTATAAATTTATAGTAATTAAATGATTGTAATTTTCTTTTAATAAAAAGAGGTTTTATCATATTTAAATGATTTATAAGATTATTATTTATTAATTAATTATTTTAATAAAAAATGAAATAATATTTTTAAAAATTTAATAAATATTTATTATTAATAAATAATAATAAAATAATACAATAATTTTAAATAATTATTAATATTATAACAATAGTAAATAAATTTATTAAACAATAATATTAATTAATTAATAATAGTATAAAGATCTAAAATAAATTTAGTTTACATAAATAATTAGAGATATTAATTTTAAAATTCTAATTTTAAACTTTTATATATTTCTATCATTAATAAATTTATTATTTTAAATATTAGTTTTTATTGATTGATGATAAATGATATTCATCTAATTAATTATATTATTTAGATTAAAAAATATTTTTAACATATTGATTAATTTTTTTAAATAAAAGAACAAACTTATAAATAATAATTAAATAGATATAAAATTTAAAATTAAGATAATTCTAAAAAAACTTATTATATTATATTCTACAAGTATTATCATTAAAAAATGCCTAACCACCTAATTATGTTTTTTAAACCCTCGACTAAAGTTAGGGGTCCCTTACCCCATATACTATATATCTCATATAAACAAGAGATTAAAAAAATGGCATGATGGCAGAAAGAAATCGACAAAAAACTACTCGACATACATATGCAGACTCAAAAACTTAGATGATAATCACACCACCCCTGTGGTCAAAAAGGGGTGAGCTAACACAAAATAAAGACCATACAAAACATAATAGTGGTAACACGTAGACTAAAACCATAAAGTAGAAGGCTTACATACACCAAAAGACCAATGCTATTTTTGAACTCATCTGACTTCTGATCCCGATCTCGGCGTAGTCAGAGTCTAAGATGTCTAAAATGGCTTTCAAGAAAACTCAAAATTGAATAATGAAGACCCTTTTCAAGCGCCACTCCAAAATACAATTTTGTAATGCCATTTCTCTTTTTTAGTATACAACAAGAAAAATGGATCTATGATTGTGAGTTCACTTGCCAAACCCATTTTGTCAAAGGTTAAATGATACAAAGACCAAATTTAGCCTAGATTTCTAAAAAATAATGAGATTAAATACCAAAATATCTCTGACTAAGATATAAATAATGGGATAATCTCAATGCTTGAACCTCATAGTGTAATTCTCAAATGCAAGGTGTAAAGGCCATCTCCTCTAATGCATCACCCACTAATTTCAATAATGCTCATCGTCCCTTAGTAATTACCACTCTTTAATATGAAATGAATAAATAAGTCATTAAGAAAATAAAACCCTATGCACATGTATGAAACAAAGTGCATTTGAAGATTTTATGATGATGTCATGAAACATGGCTCCCAGTTTACATACATGAAAACTAGTATAAAAGCACAATGCAATATAAGTTTTTCTTACTCGTCACAGTATAATTGGATGATGCTCTATAAGTATCTTATTATTGTTTGAATATTTTAAAGGGAAATACAATGCTTCCTTAAGCTTTGGCCCCTTATAGTATTATCGCAAAGCAAGTATGACTGCACAAAAAAGTAGCCCTAAGTGTACAGAGCCTATAAGGAGAATGAATGGATAAGCGATAAGGTGCATGGGAAAGGGGGTGAGCATGGAGTTACCTTCCCTCCCTCAAAAGGCCACCAGTCTAAGACATATTTTTATTATGTCAGATGCATTTATTATTATGTTGGACGTATTTACATTCCTAGACGAAGGGCATATATTCATCTCATGGTTTTTAGATGTCATTTTTATTGTGGCAGTTTTTAAGAGCCTATAACATGACATGGAGTGGTTTTATAGAGTTTATAGAGCACATAATTGAATTGGATTGTCTAGTGGAAAAGAGTGGCTGAATTGAAATGTTTGATAGGATGTTAAAGGAAAGTCATATGGCATATGGGATATTTTAGTTGCCGCTACATCTTAATCAGATTTGTTGGTAATAATGTTTGGGTAAAAAACTAAAAATTAAAATAAAATATCATATCCTTTTCAGAGCATTCATATTGAATGCAAGTATGGAATGACAAATTTGGTATAACATTCTATCAAATAAATGAAAGATATAAATAGTGAGCAATTTATATCAAAATAATTTTAATTGTTGATGTAACAACTACAAAGTGGGTTAATGCTCTTTAAAGTTGTTTGAACCACTTTCAACTTCTATATATGATTCTCATTATGTTGTTCATATGCAGTTTGAAGTTGACATAACACACAATGAGGTAGATGTAGGAAGCACAAAATTAGACAAAACAAGCACTCTCCAGAGCTCTGGGTTTGATAACAAGCCAATAATATTCCCTTGTTTCCTTGAATTCTTCTAAATAAAATGATTATATAATTTTTTAGAAAATTGATATAACAACTGGGTTATATAAATAGAATGCAAGATTTTAGTTGAAGAATATTGTAAAATCATGCATAAAAAATTGAATGTCTAAAATAAAATATAATTAAAAAGCAAGAATCTTAAATAAAATTATTTGAGAATACCACATGATAAATCCAAAATCATATTAACAAGTTCATCTATATTAAAAATTTGACTCAACATGAAATGAAAAGATAAAATTAGTACAATATAATTATTATTTTACTTTAAAGAGCATTTTTATAGATACCATTAATAAAATACCTATTGATGGAGCCACATTAGGTATTTTTGGGACTACTAAAACTCTTAAAATATATCATTTTTGTAAAGATAAAATTATTTTGCTAATTTAAAAAATGTTTTTTTAAAAAAAAACATAAATAAAACTCTCATTGATGTTGGCATATCTGGTGAGCTATGATTCATACTGCCTTTGTTTGTAAAATATCTAATATTTTTTAGTTCAATCTAAATGCACAATTTGTCATAACATATGTAGATGAAGATAATGATATTATAACTATGGCAAATGACTGTGATATTCTTGATGTTGTACATCAATAGCTAAAACCATTATGTTTACACATTCATTGATAGATGAAAATACTAGGGGTACGGAAAGGCATTCTCAGATCTGCCTTACACAAAGTCATTTGTTGGTTTATTAACCATATGGCCATGGTCAGAGCTACCAATTAGGGTGGGTGTATGTCAATTTGTTTTAGATCATTATTGCCTCATTTAGTTCTTATTTTTTTCCTACTCACTTAAATTTAGCAACCTCCCATGCCCAACAAACTTTGTTATTCCTCTTTTTATAATTTACTATCTTCACCAATTCGATTATTTTCATAATTTTTATGTTTTAAAATTATAAATTAGAATATATTTTATATAATATAAACTTTTTCAAAATAATGTCCCCACATTTTCTTAAAATAGACTATGTGATTTTACAGATCTATGGCGATGGTAGACCAAGATGTATATATTTCAAAATTCTATTGATCATTATGTTAACTCATGAAATTAAAGATCATGGATTAATACATTTAAAATTCATAGATATATGGATTATTATATGGAATTTTAATATTTTTAAATTTTATTTGGGTCTTTAACTTTGTGTTCATATAATTAAATGTGTGAGTGTCATGTTGATGACCAAGAACCGTCTTAATACTACTATCAATGATAGAAGGAGCTAATGAATGTGAATGACTTAACATAACCTAACCTTGCATACGGTCCCATTGTGTTGAGATGGTCTCTATGAGTCTAATGATTATGTTTATGTATGATTTTAAGCAATTTGTCCTATATATTGGGTCACATCCACAAGCCTTGAGAGAAGGATACATTTATCACTTCAAATGTAGTTCCAAGATCTAAAATAAACCTTGGGAAACCACACATGTTTGTCGACCCATTATATTATGAAAATTAGATTATAATATGAGATTGTGTCTTCAAACCTTAAGGGAGGAAAAAAGAATGCATTATAAATGTGGGTTTTATGGTCATATAAATTAATATGGTTTAGAGATAACATCAATGTACTAAAATAACTAAATAACGTGACTAATTTTTTAAATGGTGTCCATGTATTGGATTATTTTTATAGGAGAGGACAAGAATTTGTAACTTGAGGTAAAATTCAACTAGGAACTATAAGGTTTGTTGGACCATTTATATTTGAAGGGAAGATTAATAATTTTATTAACTAATGTTACTTATAGTTTAAGTGAGGGGTTAATGTTAAATAAGATTATATGATGATGTAATCTATAATGAATTTATATTAATATTTTGTTCCTTACTTTGAACTTTGCATTCACGTACAATAATAAATTTTAATTGTATAAATTATTATTTTGTTCATTGATTTTTACTTTGCATTCACCTACAATAATAAATATTTTTAAACTTTAAATATATTGGGTCACATTTAAATATTTTTTTATATTTTAACATTTTAAATACTTATAATTGTACATATAAATCAAATTATTTAGATAAAAAAATATTTATTAAAAATATATAAGTATTATAAAATAGTCCCTCTTAAATTTATGATTTTTAAATTTTATACCTTATACATGTTTATAGTTTATTTTTTATTTTTTTTTTAATATACTACAAAATAATAATAAAACATATTAGAATCCATCAATTTTTAAGGTGGTTGTTACCCAATGTTAATTTACTTGTTTTAGGTGCTAAATATTCATCAAAACATGCATTACCTCATTAATTACATGAATAAAATGGTTGTCATTAATGCCACCAATGTAATTTTTGTTTTTATTTTTTGGTCCCTTGTAAGAATGGTAGAAAAGCTCCAATGTTTAGATAGTGGAACTACACCTTTTTCCCTTTTGGTAAAATGTAAAACTATCATAAAATAACTGCCCATGAATAATGATGATGAAAGATTACTTTAAAGGAATGAAAAATTGTAGCGAGGACATTACCAAAGAAAAAGGGCAATGCTATGAATATAAGTGGGTGGGTGAACACTTGTCCAAATACAATTTGAACATGTAATTGAGCAATGACATGGTAGTTAACACTATGGTGGGATTTTTTTTTATATAGAAATTATACTTCCTTAATATTTTTTGATCTTGATTGGTATTATTAAGTGCATGCATGAATGCTATATGCATAAATTTGGCAATTTGTGATGATTTTCAATACTGTGATTGAACTTCCATTTGTGATTTGAAAGTGTAATTTTTAGCAAATTTGACTACTGAAATAATTGAACTAATTGGGAATGTGTCCTTGATTATATTGAAAATTTCATCCAACCAACTAGCCCTATGTGTGTACCTTGCATACTCATAAATAATTTTCTCCCTGAATTTGACTATAAATTAAGAAATAGGTATCTTTTTTGTAACAAACTCACACCTTTTAAATTATTTTCCATATTTTACTTGTTAAGTCAATGATTTGTATTTTCTCAAACTAACTAATTCTAATTCCTATCCAGTTTCACTTGTTTTATCTTCATGGATATACTTTTTAAGTTTTAGAAATCAACCACAAATATTATAATTTTTATATAAACATGTTTTTTTATAAAATAACTATCCATCTGGGCTTTCATAAAAATAATTGGAATAAATTTCCTAGTTGATTTTGGTGGAACTTCTAGGCTACACTTCTGCAAAATATTGTTAGTATGCAAAATAAAATGAATATAACACAAAAGATCATAATGCATTATAAACTCAATGCATTGCCTACAACAATAAGTGGTATATATATAATTTGTTTCTATATAAAAAGGTTTGGCCATCTAAAATTATCTTTTATTAATAGAAAATTGTGTATATTTTTCCAAAATCTTATATAATAAGTATGTTTGAGTCATATCCAAGAAATATTTTGGATGTGGTTAATGGTTATGAGAAAAACTCTTCTTTTAGCTACATCTCTTGCATTAGGTAAAAAGCTAATATTGTCCATCCAAAATTATGCAAGTAACTCTTTAAGAGCATCAGCTATATACTTGTCCTTTCTTGGAAGTCAACCATAGAATATCAAGAACTCAATGGTATTACATTATGTAAGTCTTTTACATCTTGAAATTAATTTCATTAATGTCTTTTGTTTAGATAAATTGTTCATTTTATTTTTGAAATCAATCAATTTTCAGCTATTTGATTACTTACTGCACAAGTTATGATTATATGTTGGGCATTATTATAATATTTATTATATAATTTAGGGCCTATAGTATGATATAAATCATGTAATTTATCACTAATTTATTAATTTTCATTATCCATATTAGATTTTTTTGCCCTAATATTTACATGGTAGGTCTCATCTTAATTAATTTCATCAATGAAACAAACAATTGACATATTTTAGTGTCATGAATCAAATTATGAAATAAAATATTTAAAATTTACTGAGTCAGTCTTCTTGAATGGTGATCAGACATTTTTTAGACATTGGTTTCAAAATATTTTCATCGACTTCAATTAAGTACTTACCTTTTCTACACATAATTCTTCACAGTGTTGTGTCTGGTGGAACATGTCAGGAGGGTGTTTTAAAATAATCATTACTTTCATTGATTAGTGGTGGGATGACATTATATTCATTTTTTATTTCCTCATTCTACGCCTCCATAAAATTTTCTTGATTGCTAATTTCATTATTATTTCTTTTCATGAATTTTTTTTCATTGTTGGTGGGTAAGGCATCATTCATGTAATCATCATCAACAAAATCCAAAACACTAAACTTTGAATGTGAGATTCCAACATTATCTAATTCATTATTGTTATTTTCATCATTATTCAATTTAGCATCATCAATTACTTCACTATTGAATTAATTATTTTTAGTTTCATTGTTATTCAATTCATTATTATCAATTGCATCATCATATATGACATTGGCTCATCAAAGATATTTTTTATAGCTTGTTTGAAATGGAGTGCTTGTATTCATACCTTATTTTTATCTCACCTCTTATATTTGCTAAAGTGTTTTAGTTTTTAGATGATTTTTCTTTTTCAAACATGATTCATCATCCATTGAACAATTGATATATTTTCAAATGTGGGGTCCAAAAGAATACTTTATAGATCTTGATCTCAATTTATAAGTACTGTAAAAGTGCACGAAGAATGCCTATGGGGACAAATTTATCAAATTACGTAAAAAATATAAGTTGAAAATTAAGTTTTGGTCTATAGTTAGAATAATGCATACACGTTATGTTATAATGCATACGGATTATGGTATAACACCTACTAATTATAAAATGAATACACATTATTATAATGCATAGTAATTATAGGTTTGAATTCAAAATCTAAGCCTTTACACATGGAAATGGCATGGATTACCAAACCAAAGTCTTAGACCCATGAATCTATAGCTAAGTCTAAGAGCTTGGATATAAAATGATAAGTTTCAACTTCTATCACCAAATATACTATGAATTTTAACAACAAAATTTTAAAAATTATTATTATGATGATGAGCACACTGTTCTCTTTTCAAATATATGGTTTTTATAATTTTTGGACTAATTTAAGGTTACGAACTATGTTGATTTATAACTACAAATTTTTAAGGCCCCCACATGCCATAAATATGCATCCTTATACATGTTAATGTAATTCATTTCTCATTCATACAAGTGAAAAAAAATTATATGGTCACAAACTAGACCTAATTCTACTCACATTAAAAAAATATATCTTCATTTTTTAGGTAGTTAGGGGTAACCACATTAATTACTACCCAATTTTTTGTCATTTTTCAAGATTTATTTACTTACAAAGTTAATTAAAATATATATATATTGATAAAATATAAAAAAATATAGGTCACAAACTATAATATCTTATCTAAATATTCACCAAAAGGTTTCAAATAATATTAAATGATGCTTAAAAAATAGTAGGTCACACGGGTATCTATCCACTATATTTTTTTGAAAAAAACATGAATTCGTATTTAAATTATAGACATTTGACCTAGTTATATTTAATCATTTTTTTAAAATATTATTTTTCAAGCTAGTCTTGAAGTGCTAAAATTCATGTTCTTATAGAATCTTCAAATTTTGAGTGTAGATATTGAAAAATATCTACACAAGTTCAATTTTTTAAAATTTCAAAAAAATCATGTCCATAGGTAGTTCCTTTTTGTCCCCCAACTTTGTGCACTTACTTGAATGTGTTGTTTGTCTATTTAAAATTTTGAACCCCTATAACATGAATGTTAATGGAAATCTTTAATTGTCTACCCTCCTTGTGCTTGCACCAAAAATCCTACAATTGAATGTAAGATAATATGGGTTGCCTGAAATATTTTTCTAATAATTTGGATTTATGCCAAACAATGCTACACTAAATCATAAAATGAGGGCACAACATAATTTTTTTATGAAAATATTAAAAAAATAAACTATAAATAGATGATTTAAGCCTAAATTGGGGAAGTTAAAAGTACTTTAAAAGATTACATATTGACAAAGTGGTTGTATAGATAAATATTTGATCTTTGACTTTCTTGTATGTTAATTATGATTCAAAATGAAGCGAACCATGTTTTGAGGTAGTGAAAAAAATCTTAAAAGATAACAACAATTTTATGATATGGTCAATGGAATGTTTTGATAAAGGAATCCAAATCTTAGACTATTCTAATACTAACTAGTTATCCCAATAATATTATTTCAAATTTGATAGTTGTAAAATAAGTCATATTACTGTAGAATTTTGTAATCTTATTCGACAAAATGTGCCTATCAAAAAATTCTCCCAGGTTTGCAAATTATTGTGTGGAACTACCAAAATTATTTCTCATTTTCTCAATCTATAATAAACTCTAAGAGACCTTGTTTGGGCATTTAAATTTGGTATTTTATGTCAAACCTAGGTTTATCACCCTAGTATTTGATGACATGCTATAAATCAATTCCTTTTTAAGTTATCAAGCAATCCATTGTGTATGAATATATTAACCATTATCACTATGTATGACATAGAGTAAAGTATTTGATTTTATATTCTCTTTGATTAATCTTTTTGGTACAAGTATGCATCAATAACATTTGAGTAGCTTTTACATACACTAAAATAGGAGTTTTGTAAATCCTTATAAATAATCCTTGAAATTGTGTGATCATGTGATTGATAAAAAATATCTTAAAGGGGTTATATATATATATATATATACATATATATATATATATATATATATATATCTCAAATTTTAGTTAAAAGTTGATTCAAGCATAAGTTAACATAAAATAACATATAAAATATGGAAAAAGAGGGAGAAATATATGATAATATCACCCCAACCACCATAAAATACAAAAAAAACACAATTACCAATACCAGACTATTCCAATATAAGTCGAACCAATATCCAAATTATTTAGATACTGAAAAATGACTAAATATGAAGTAGAGAAAAAAAATATAAGGACACCAAGACACATAACTTATAGATGAAAGATAAAATCAGAATAAAAAGGATACAACATAATTACATGAAAAAGAATATAATCACAAAACACAATTAAAAAAAGTCAAAAAAATATAAATATAATTAAAAATCCAAATAAAAATTTAATATTAACTAATAATTCATATGCATAAAAACATGTTATTAACATTACAAATATTAAAAAATAAATAAATAAAAATAAAAATGAAAATGCTATAATTAAATAGATGTCTATAATCTCATAGAAATAAATGAAAATAAATAGCAAAAACTCCTTTGTTTTCCATGTTCCTTTGAATGATAAGTTTCTAAACAATTATTCCCTGTAATAACAATGTTCGATAAGATATAGTTTCTACTTAGGTGATTTGTACAATAATAGAATTTAAAATAAAATTAGTTAAAGTGTATGTATAATTTTAACTCATTAAGTAATATGTACATCTAAATTTATAAAGAAGATAAGTTGGTTATATATATATATATATAATTCCGTATTAATATTTTCAAAAATTTTAAATTAATATAATTTTTCAAAGTTAAAATAGATATGTTAATATCATAACATGTATTTTTATTAATTTGTATTAATATGAATATTATTTTTATTATATCAAAAATTTGAAAAATTTGAATATATATATATATATGTAAATATATATATATATATATATTTATTTACTTACAATAGAAAGTAAAATAAATTTTTTTGGGGCAATGGTATGTTCATTATAATAAAATATTACACCTTTTTGTAACCTAAGAATAATAGAAAATTTGTAAGAAAAGAAGCATATAAATATGATGTTATTGTGAATGTAATTTATAAAATATCATTTAGCATTCAAGCTTTTTTTGATATTTTGAGGGCATGTTAAAAATAGAATTGAATTACAAGAGTCACACTTCAATAATCGAGGCTACCAACGCAACCGGTTTGTTGCCATGTTTTTATGGATAGGACATCTTTAAGAACTCGGTTTGAATATGTTCAAGAAAGTTTCAGGAAAATTTTGCATGCTGATTATCCTCATCAAAAGTAAGAATATACTGCCTTGTCACCCTTAAAATTTGTGATCAATGAAAACTTTATCTATTCAAGACACTACGGTACTGGTTTATCAACTTATTTGTAAGTGGACTGTATAGGTTCCCCGTATTAACAAGTCAAATTCCACCAAATGATCTTGGGAAGAAAATAGAAAAGTTATTGCTCAGCCTACTGGAACACATATTCCTACTTCGCGTAAAACTTAGCTCAATATATTATACAGACACAAACTTTATGGCCTCAACAACACGTATATTTAACCACACCATTACAAACTCAAATCAGATCGAATTAGCAAAATATCCACAGAATACGTCTTCGTTTGTCAATTGTTCAGAAAACTTCCGCGCTTTGAACATTACAACTGAATCTTACGCGTTTAGTCTGCGTTACAAAACAATAAAAAAAACAAAAAAAAACTAAGGTCCCGTCAATAGCAAGGCGAAATAAAGTTAAAAATTAATATTAAAAAAAAATGGATTACCGGAGTTTTCGTGCAGGATCCATGGGAGTTTCCGACGGCCATATTTTGTATCAAATTTTGGCTGAATTTCTCACCTTTTTCGGCTTCTGCGTCATTAAGGCACAACTCCAGAATCTTTGAAGCAGTCTCCGAACTGTTCTCACTTTCCGCCGTCAATTGATCAAGTTGGGCTTTAGTCAGGCGGACTTTAACCCTAACACCTCCGTCTTGTTTGTTCATGGACGACGGATTAGCAGAGATTTTATAATCGGTAGACGTGATGGCAGAAACATCAGAGGTGGACCTGCGTACCGAATACATGGCTTCCAGCCGCGACTTGGCGCTCATGTTGATGACGGATCGAACCCTGGTGAGCACTCGCAGATCTTCAATCATGGGCTTCTCAAGCAAAAAATACAGTTGCTTAGGGCTTAGCTGCATGGATCCTTCGAGAGGATTGGCTCTTAAGCTCATATGACGAACGGCTTGCGAATGCAATATTACATGATTGGGGTAATTGCGGAGAAGTTGGTCTACAGTTAAAGTCGATTTAAAGTGTAGAACCTGGCCGTCCAGTTTCATAATTTTCACCGGACGAGCCCCTCTGGATGATGCAACTGCGTTCCCCATATCAACTTTACTCCCAGCTCTTCTCTTCCTTATCGGAATTTCAAGGGTGAGTAACGAAGCGAATTTAAATAGGTCTTAGATTACGTGAGGAGGCGCCAAAGGATGGAATTTATGGTGGTTGTGTTCGGAATAAGATTAGAATCGTAAATAACACGGCAGTTCCAAAAGGAATGAAATCATTTAAACTGGAAGTGGCACTCCCAATAAGTGAGGGTCAGCTAAAAGGCATTGATGGTTTTGTCAACTTTCTCTTTTATGGAAACTGAGGGGAATGATCTGTATCACACTCAGGGGCTTAATATTCCACAAATTGATGGATGCATGCGGAGCTGACGATTAAATTAATGTTATGGCGGGACGAAATCTTCCGTTAGTGGAAGATGCCGCTTTCTTTGAAGGACAAATAAACCAATAAATATATTCGTGGCCCAAAAAGTCAGTCCTCATCCAGTGTAAAATCAAGACAAAAGTTACCACATACTGTCGTTTCAAAGAGAGATACGTTACATTTCTCTATCTTAAAAGGTCCACATTCACTGTAAAATCTTGACAAAAGTTATTAAAAAACTATCATTTCACAGAGAGATGTTTTTCTCTTTCTTCAATCTACCGTAACAGTGAAATTGTAATTTTTTAAATGTGGGTGGGATGCAAGTGCTTAAATATTTTTATTTTTTCACTTATAATTTTTAGTTTGTATAGCTTTTTTTTCATGGAATCTATTAGGATTATAACACTTTTCGTCGATCCACTATGCCCCTCGATCGTACAACCTCGCAATTGATCGTCTCGATTATATTATACGACAATGTTCCATACTATTACCTTGCACATGTCAAGAAATTTTTAAATATAATTTATAACATTTTAAATATTTAATTTATTTTTAATCACTTTTTAAAAAAATCTATAAAATTTCTATATTAAAATTTTTATTTTAGGTTAGAGTATTAATTTTTATTACAAGTCATCAATATATATGTTATTCTCATTAAAATAATATTATAATTATGGTTATATAATAAAAATATGGTCGATTTATATTCACAACACTTTGTTCATGTCAATCAAAAATATGATTCATAACAATTAAGTAGAAATACCAACTAAACAAAAAAATATAGTCGATTTGTATTCACGGCCTTTTGTTCATGAAATCATAAAAACACGGTATGCAACAACTAAGTAAAAACATTGACTATACAAAATAAAAATAACATATTATAAAGGCAAGTGAAAACTTCAAGCACATATAACAACCCCAAAAAGCAGTGGATGTGGATCATATTTGGGAGCTTGAACAACCCAACAAGAGACTCTCTAATGAATATCATGGGGTACCCATCCATCCTATACTTTTTCAAAAGGAAAGTAGAACCCCAAGGCAAACCAATAGAGGACTTTTTATGTGTGGTGGGCTCCATCACCGTTGAGGAGGATTGGAGGAGAAGTGACTACCAAAATAGTTACACCATTATTTGGGGGCTAGTGGAGGGGTGTCTTGCAACAATTGATCTAAGGGAGTTCATCTTATAGTATAGGGAGTGTTCCCAAAGATTTAACGATGCTTAGAAATACTAAAATTCTAAACTTAATTTATCTATCTAAACTTAAATTTATTAAAAAATCATAAAACAATAAACTTTATCATTAACAAACAAAAAACTAAACACACTGATATATGGCTTATAAATTAAGATGTATAACAAACTCTTTACACATTATTTTCAAGTTATCTTGATTCAAGTATATCAATATAAAATCAATACCTAAAAGTGTTTTAAAATAATTTTTAATTGAACCTCGTTCAGTAGGATTGATATTTTTCTTATTATCTTTGCTAGTCAAATATGGTGTAATGGTTTCACAATACTAATATATGTATTTTAAATAAATTTATGAAAAAATTATTGAGAGATATCATTTTCGAGATATCTATTTTATATATATTTTAAATACAATATATTATAGATACTTCTAGAATAATATTTGTCAACATGTTTTACATAAATTTATTTAAAATATGTATATTAATTTATTTATTCTAGAATTGATATTATTGTCAAATATTAGATATATTTTCTTTTTCTTCCTCTTTTTATTACAAGATCTTATAATTTATAAGACCTAATTTTAATGACTACATAATTGTATTTACATATTTTAATTGTAAAATATAATCAATTTAAAACACATATATATTAAATAAAAAATAAAATTTTTAATAAATCAATAAAAAATTATAATTATTTTATTTTATATACTCTCTAATATTTAATTTTGTATTATAAATTATATTAAAATTTAATTATAAATTACATTAAAAATTGAAGGGCAATGCTCATGACAAAGACGATCGGCCGTCAAATTTAGGACTTGAAAGGGGGACTCTACGTTTCTAACTTGAACTCTTAATGTGAAATCGGGATAGCTTGATCGGGTGTCGGGCCTCGTCACTACTGCACTGATAGCAACTAGTTTGAACCTTCGGATCTCCGTCTGCCTTCGTTGAGCTGCACAACTTTTATCCGAAAACCCTTAAACTGAAAGACTTTATAAAAACAGCTCTGCTGTAATTAAGACAAATAAAAATTTGAGTAGTAGTAAAGCTAAATAAATCAACAAATATCATTTAAAAAAATATATTCTAATAATTTTATATTAATTCAACAATTATTCAATACTGCTGATTAGTTTCAATGGGAAGTATTTATATTTATATAATATAAATTAATTTAGAACTTTGTGTAATTTAGGAAGTTCAATTTAGAAAATTGAATCAATACTTATTATTTTGAAGTGATTGAAAGTTTTCTCTATCTCTAGCATTTTGAAGTTTGAATTTGTATTAATTAAAAGTTTTTATATTGTTTTAATATTTTTACATTTTTTTAAAATTATTCTTTAAATTTTTTTTTGTTAAATTCAATTGAATTTAACTTATAATTAATTATTATTTATTTAATCAATTAAAAAATAATAATTTATTTAAATTTTAATATTCAAATTAAATATATATATTTTATTTAACAATTTATACATATAAAACTATTTGATTGGTTTATAGTTTTACATGTTATAATTACCTTTATGTTTAGTCGAGACCCTGAGTGAATAAATGTTGCTGACACTATGGACAATGACCAAAATAAATACACACGACATGTATATAGTGTAGGGTCGACTTTCTTATTAAATTAAAACTTGCTGAAGAAATCATATATAAGGAAGAATCTGACAGTTGCGTTGCGTTACACGTTATTCCATGCTTTTTTTATTTTATTGATTTGACAGAGGTTACTTTATTTCTCGTGTCATTCGTTTCAAATTAACCTTCCTATATGCACAGAGGGCGTGACTGCCGCTCCAAAATGAAATGTATTCTAAATTCCCAGTGCATGATAAAGAATTTTGGTAAGCCCTGTGAAATGCTTATGCTCTTTTATTGATTGTTTGAAATAGTATATCGTTTAAAAACTATTTATGGCTGTTAAAAACTAAAAGAAACTGCACATTTTAAACCATTGCATAGATATTCTGTTCTGCACATCTCACAAGGAAAAATCAACTATGTCGCCTCGTACAATTAGACTAGTTTGCATTTGTGATCTCACAAACCATTTTAAGGCGCTAAATGCAGCGCAGTACTTAGCCCATTTCTCGGGTTTGATCTTTGTATTTCTTTGCCATCTGAGTCATGACTTGTTGAAAGATGCCAATGCTGGCATTTTGCAACTTCCTTTTTCATTTGAATGAGTTCAATAATAAGAGGGCTTTGCTCGTTACATTTCTTTTATTATCATTCACACAAATGAATACACCGATTTGCTATATTTCCACATATGCAACATTTTGTTAAGTCTTTTTATCTGAAGAAATACTGTGATGTGGTCAACATGCAGAAAATATGCTATGGTACTATTTGGAGTAGATGGTCAGTGACTACTTTCAGCTATCTAGTAGTTACAACATACAAAAATAGTAGTCATTGTAGGTACATCACAGTAAAAAAAAGCATCTGACTAAATGTACCATACAATACATAAAATATTAAAATTACTTGAGTAAAAAGGCTCCACACAACTATTTACTTCATTGCAAACCATTCAGTCGATCTCAAGCTCTAAAATTCTGTGGCATTACACACAGAAAAATGTAATAAGCATGGGGGTAGCAAATTCAGATGCAAAGTAATGTTGAATATAAAACTCCTACGACTATATATAGAACTATAGTCCTTTAACCAGAAATAAGGCTACTCTACATATGTAAGATTATTCATTGTTGCAAATGGAAAATTTCATGCTTTGCATAGGCAGTTCATCAGTGGGCACTTAAATATAAATTTGTTATGGGGACTAGATCATCGATTGCATTGCCAAACAATCTGCACTTCAGTTTTTGTGATTCATTTCATTTCAGAATATTGCAGATTCAATTTTGTTGGTTAATTATTGTTGAGTCCCAATTCTACATCAATTTCAAACATGCAAAAATCATGTAATTTATTTAATTAGTTAATATTCAGTTAATCTTTTTTTAGAAATTAAAGCCTTTGAAAGGTTGGAAATAACTTTAATTTATATTTCAAACAAATTTAAATTTTTATTTTTGTTATTATATATCTTTCCTAGTTATAAATATTGCATATATTTGGTTGTGAGTTTCTTATTTATTTTTAGGCAATGGTTTATGTTTATATATTTAAAATCTTCAATTGGTATCAAAGCTTGATTTTTGGATGATTATTTTTTGTTTTAGATCTTTCTAACAATTGATCATGTCAAACTCTAATAGTTTTCCTAATCCAGAATTTAGTGGTAGAGTATGATTATTGGAACATCAAGATGATGACTCTTTTCACAAGAAAAGAATTATGGTAGATTATAGAAACTAGTTATCATGAACCAATTGATTGGGCCACTATTTCAGCTAATGATAGGCATGCCAAGAAAGAAGCTAAGAAGAATAACTCACAAGATTTATTTCATATTCAAGCCACTCTAGGCAAGGGCCTATTTCTAATAATTTCAAATTCAAAGACAGTCAACGATGCCTGGAAGACTCTACAAGAATTTTACCAAGGTAGTGAGCATGTTAAAGGGGTTAAATTAAAAACATTGAAGAGACAATTTGAGAATTTGAAGATGCAAGATGCTGAAAGTGTAAGTGATTTTTGTGTAAGAGTAAAAGATGTAGTTAACAATATGGCTACATTTGGAGAAATGTTGAATAAAGAGGTTGTTAAAAAGGTGTTAAGGTCTCTAACACCAAGGTGGAATCATGTTACCATAATTATCGAAGAACGAAAAGATTTGTTTACTCTTATGTTTGATCACCTAATTGGATCTCATGTCCCATGAAGAAAGACTAAGAGACACATTAAATAAAAGTGATAAGAAGGCTTTTACCTCAGAATTAAAGTTCACAAAGAATGAAGGTACCGGCACTATCAATAAGAATAGCCATGTACAAGGTAAAAACAATTTCAAAAGCAATTAAGGACAAGGTAAAGATATGCATTAAACTTATTCAAGAGGATACAATTATTCAAGAGGATACAGAGGAATAAGATTTGGTTCAATTGCGAGAGGTAAAGGTAGAGGTAGCTTTTATAAAAGTAAAATTCAATGTTTTTACTATCATAAGTATGGTCACTTTGATTGAAAATGTAGATTAAATGCAGAAAATAAAAATAAAAAAGTTAATTATGCTAATCAGATGGTGATGCATCATACAATTTATTCATTTCATATGACAAAGATAAAAAATAGTCATAATGTTGTTTGGTATTTAGATTTAGGTTGTTCTAATCACATGTTAGGGAATAATATGTTATTTTCTACCATGGATAGAAATTTCAAAACCAATATCAAACTTGGTGATGAAAAATCATTGGACGTTGCAGCAAGAGGAACTATGAATGTGAATACTATAGAAGGTAAGAAAAATATTAATAATATTTATTACACCCCAAATTGGAAACATTATTTTTTGAGTGTTGGACAACTATGTGAAAAGAATAATAAGGTAGTTTTTGATGATAATAAATGCACAATCTATTATAAGAATCAAGGAAATAAGGTTGTTACAACAGTACCTATGTCTAAGAATAGGATGTTCCCATTGAAGTTTGGAGAGCATAGTAACAACCTTGCAAATATGACATGTGAAGATAAAAATTAGTTATGGCATCTTAGGTATGAACACTTAAATTTTAAAATTTTGAAGTTACTATCATCACAATAATTAATTTATGGGTTTCCAAAGGTTGAAGAGCATAAGGAAGTTTGGGAAGGTTATGTTAAAGATAAACAAACAAGAAAAAAGATTCCAAAAGGCAATGCATAGAGGGATTATCATCCACTTCAATTGGTTCACTCAGATATTTGTGGTCCTATGTAAATTATTTTTTTTGGTAAGTCATCATATTTCATTACATTTATTTATGATTATCCAAGAAAGTGTTGGGTTAATTTTTTTAATAAAAAAATTAAAGCATTTGATGCATTTAAAGCCCTTGTAGAGAATGAAAGTGGTTACAGAATAAAGTGCTTAAGGACTTATCATAGAGTTGAATTTTGTTCAAATGATTTTATGAATTATGGTGATTTGAATGGCATCAAAAGGCAACTCATAACTGCCTACTCTCCTCAACAGATTGGTATGACTGAAAGGAAGAATTGTACCATGGTTGAAATGGAAAGGATCATGTTACAAATAAAGGGATTAAATAACTCTTTTTGGGGTGATGCAGTTGCTATAGCGATATATATTCTCAATATAATTCTTACTAGTGTACTTGAAAATATGACTTCATATGATGCATGGTATGGAAAGAAGCCTAATGTTAATTATTTCAAAGTTTTTGGTTGTTTAGCTTATGTTCATTTAACTGATCAAAAACGGAAGAAACTAGATCCAAAGAGTGAGTCTTATATTTTTATTGAATATATTGAATAAAGAAAAGCTTATAGGCTTTATAATCCTATCACTAATAGAATACTTATGTCAAGAAATGTTATTTTTGATGAAGAGGGAGTGTATAGTCATGATAAAGATAAATTCAATATTGAAAAGTCTAAATCAATTTTTATTGATGGTAATTATGATGATATTACTAATGAGTAGCCTACAAGTACTTCAATGCCAAGTGGTAGAAGTCCATTAAGTATCCCCTTATCTAGTGCATGTATTCCAAGCACAACTCCAACTTCAAATTCTAGTTCTTCGAGAAATATAAAAAATTTGAACGAAATTTAGTAGTATACAAAAATTCAATCAGATGAAGAATATATAAGAGGTGGGGCAATAAATTATGCTTTAATTCCATAAGCTAATTTCAAACCATCATATTTTGAAGATGCATGTATTAATGACATTTGGGTGCAAATAATGCAAGAAGAGATAGATTATATTCATAGAAATGATACTTGATAGCTTACAGAGCTTCCATATGACAATAGAAAGATTGGTATGAAATGGGTCTAAATGACTAAGTACATCAGTGATAGAAGTGTTGAAAAACATAAGGCCAGGTTAGTTGCTAAGGGTTTTGCACAAAGGTATGACATAGATTATGAAGGGAAATTTGCACTAGTAGCAAGTCAAGAGACTATCAGAATGATGATTTCACTAGCATCTCAAAATGAATGGAGCATACATCACATGGATGTGAAAAGTGCCTTCTTAAATGGATACTTAGAAGAAGAAGTCTATGTAGAACAACCACAGAGTTTTGAAGTGCAAGGTAAAAAATGTCATGTCTACAAGTTGAAGAAGGCTTTGTATGGCCTTAAATAAATACCTAGAGCATGATATGGAAGGGTTGATAGATATTTTCAGCGGAATGGATTCAAAAGAAGTAAAAGTGAGCCTGTTCTTTACTATAAGTAATAAGGTAATGATATCCTTATTATAAGTTTGTATGTTGATGATTTATTGTATATGGGTAACAATTCTAAGATGAAGTATGAATTAAAAATTATAATGATGAATGAATTTGAAATGAAAGATTTAGGTCTTAATAAATACTTTTTAGGGATGAAGGTTCATCAAAGTAAAAATGACATCTTCATTTGTCAAACAAAATATGCGATTGATATGTTGAAGAAACAAAATATGGTTCACTTTAAACTAATATCTACTCCAACTGCTAGTGGAGTTATGATATGTCGATAATATGGTGTTGAAAGAGTTGATGAGACAACTTACAAGAAGACTAGCTATTACTTATTCAGTTTATGTTGTATCAAGATATATGTTTGAGCCATTTGAAATTCATATAAAGGTAGATAGGATAATTTTGAGGTATGTAAAAAGTACTATTGGCTTTGGTAATCACTAGAATGGTAACAAAGAGTTTGAAGTTTTTGGGTTTAGTGATTTTTATTGGGGTGATAGTTTGGATAATCAAAAGTCAACATCTAGAAATTATTTTTCACTTGGTTTTGGTTTGGTTATATGGAGCTCGAAAAAGCAAAGTTCAGTTTCTCTTTCATCTAAATAAGTAGAATATCTTTCAATCACTTCAATAGGTACACAAGCATTGTGGCTCTTAAATGTTTTACAAAAAAATGGAGAGAAATAAATTCAGCCTACAATAATTTTATATGATTATGTTAGTACTATCAAATTAGCCAAGAATCCAGTGTATTATAATATGTCAAAGTATTTTGATTAGAAGTACCATTTTATTTGAGATTTAGTTCATAAGGAAGATATAGACTTGAAGTATATAAACACACAATAATAAGTTACATATATCTTCACTAAAGCTATGGCAAAAGTTTAATTTTTTAAACTTAGAGATCAAATTGTTAGTTCACTCAACATCAAGGGGGAGAATGTTGGTTAATAGTTATTGAGTCCAAGTTCTACAGCAGTTTCAAACATGAAAAAATCATGTAATTTATTTAATTAGATAATATTCATTTAAAAAAAATAAAAAAAATAAATAAAGCCTTAGAAAGGTTAGAAATAACTTTAGTTTATATTTCATGTAGGTTTTTATTTTTATTTTGTCTATTGTGTATTTATTTAGTTTTTCTTATGCTTATGAATGTTGCATATATTTAGCTATGAGTTTGTAGTTTCTTTCTGGACAATAGTTTATTTTTATATATTTAAAAATCTTCATGTTTCAATTTTAACTTCTTTTGTAGGTTTAGGTTTACAGACTCCATCAAATTGAATAGGACTTCATAGATAGTTGGAAGATTATTGTTCTTTCTAAAATAATTAAAATCGAGTACATAGACTATGGTTATAATTGGCTCATTGACAACATTGTTGAATGTCGTTTAAATTCTTGGTATCATTTCTATGTGGTCAAGGGCAATATTTATTATGATGCTTTTCCCATTTCACCTAGAGGAAATCTCTTCTTGATTTGATTTTCTCAACAAGGATAATGATTTCTATAGGATTATATATGAAAATTCTATGTACACTATAGAGTTTTATAAAATTTGTTTTCACTCTATTGATTAATTAAAGAATTATCCTAACTAATATGAAACTATGGTTATGTTTGTTAAATACCAATTTGCTCTTTGTTTGTTCTCCGATCTGCTCTTAGTCTTAGTGATAGGAGGCAGGTTCGAATCTATTGTATATAATCAATACTGTTGCATATATCAGAGCATTGCTAGGGTGCATGATGTATAAAGTGTGCTTGTATCATACACATTATATTATGTATAGTAATGCATGTACACAGAATGTGATTATGCATACTCATGTAACTATGGTTTATCATCTTGCTCTAAATTTGGGTGGCATGTGTATGAATCACAGTGATCAATTGTTTTGAAATATGTTTTGTTGAGTTTTAACTCCTAACAAAGCTTTTGAAAGCTGCACTAATTTTCAATACAAAAATCGTAGCCCAGATAGAGGGGATGTTAAATGACAAATGTTTTCTTTAAAATCTAGATTGTCTTATATTATTTTTATAATACATCCATGTGGGTCTATTTAAGATTAGTCCTTAATAGAAGATCAATTTGTTAAAGGAAATCAGACATCAATAATCAACCTAAACCATTAAATGTAATACGTCGATAGTTAATTCTCCAAGATGTGTTGTCTCAAATGATTTTTTTATTTTAGTTTAGGCATCTGAGTCATTGTAAACATCAAATTAACAAAATATTCACCTTTTGATTCAATCTTCATGACGGTCAAGTCTTCCCTTTAACTAACTAACTACTGCATTATAAATGTTTAATTATCAATAGTATTGTGTTAGATTCATTACAAATAGTATTTAAATAAATATTAAACATTTTAAAATATATATAATCAATGGTTGGATTTGATTTTATCTAAGAAAATTATTGGATGGGTTTTTATTTTATGATTAATTTATAAGTGATGAAGCATTTTGTACAATTGTTAAATTTTTGCCTAAATTATAGAAACTATCTAATTTACCATGTGAATTTCATTTCTAAATTTGTATATGGTTGAATTTTTTGTACTTTGTTTGCTTGTGTACTCTTTTCGTGCACTCCATTCCCCACTTCACCTATGTGTTATGTCTATTAAGAATCTTGCCTATTTTCCTCCACTATAATGTTTGATTTGAATGTTTCAAGTGCATAAAGGAATACATAGAGCCATAATAGTGAGACACAACCCACTAGTAAACGTTCAACTAGACTAAAGTTTCTAACATGTTAGAATGTAAAAATATTGTATTGCATTGTTAATAACAATGGAATAGTTTTTTTATGCTGAACTTATGATTATAAAATCAGCAATAATGAAAACTAATTACACCAATGTGCAAGATTATATGTACATCAAAGGGACAATTACGAGAAAATAGAAAACCTATAAAAATGTTCCAATGAATATAATTTAAGTTAGAGTCAAACTTGGAAATGCAATGGTCAAGCTAATGTTGTTATTTTTATTTGGTGCTTTGAGTTATATTTGATATATTGATTAAATAATTGATTTTGGGATACGTGTTATGCCTAAGTTCAAACAATGACTTATCTCTAAATTATAGGATAAAAATAAGAACCCTTTTACTACAAAGAAATTTCTAGTTAATAGAATTTTGGATGTTTGTTACAATGTTTTAAGATCCAATATGATTTCTTTTTTTTCATTCTATCAAATTTTTATATCTAAAGGATACAAAAATTATTTTCAATTTTTTTTTTTTTCATATTTTTAAAATCAAAAGATAGTGTCTTTTAAAAAACATTCTCCACTTGTCATTCATAATTTTTCAATGAAATAAATTTATTTTTATTATGAAATTGCAGGGATTTGATACATAGTACCCTTGATTTTTATAAATTTTAGTGACCCTAAATCCTATCCTAATTTTATTTTTAATTAATGGTTTTCTATTAATATAAATTAGGTATACTTTATCCTATCAGATATCCTTTGCTAATCAGAAAAACATCTAACCATACAGGTTAGGCATTAATTATTCTTTGCCAAATGGTAAGCATTATAACCATATGGGTTAGACATTACATTACCAAATGGGTAAGCATCTAACCATACAGGTTAGGCATATAAACATGAGTATGTTATGATCTATCCAGAGACATAACTCATTGGGATCAACTAGATCTTGAGTCCCTCACTATTCAATGCTAATCTTTACTATATAAGCACCAAGGTCATTGTGATAGGAGTATCAAACATATAATAAATAGTCACATTCCACCACAAAATTTAGCCTAAAGACTTAGGAACCATGATGATCTAACTAGAATATTTCTTATTATATCAAAGAATTCTTATCTTTGATTTGTTTATCTAAATGAGGGTCTTATTATAATGGTCTTACCTTTTCATTTAACTTTAATATTATTTAGCGCATAACCCCAAACCCCGTCTTACTCACCTACATACTAAAAGCATCTTTTACTTCTCGGACTACCTATATACCTACTTTCAAAAAGGATCAAGGTGTATTATGTATGTAGTTCTACTTTTTATTCTAAGTTTCATGTGAACTGTAAATCTAGGTATACATTCCTTTCTAGGGTCTATTTCTCCAAAGAGTTCCTCTATTGTTGATGCTCAAATTTGAGTGTAAAAGTACCATTTTAAGTGAATGATTACTTGTTTAACTAAACTAGCCCTAAGTCCTAAGAAGAAATAGAAATGAACATTTTCAAGAAACATCCCCCATTTCTACTTATTATTTACATTAATAATTTTTTTTTATTCTTGCTTTAATCAATCTAATCTTTACAATTACTATTGCCAAAGTTTCATTATCTAAAAGCCGTACGGTTAGTGGTTTCTTGATAATAATTGGTTTAACATTCTCAATGATGGTTTTCATTGCTCATTTCCAATGGTACCCAGTTTTAAATAAAAAATTTATTTTCTCTATTTTATTTCCTAAGTTCACAAGTTGAAATCATCTAAGGTAGTTATAGTTGTTTCTTTATCTTGATTAGTGTTGTTGACTGAGAGGGATTATCCCACACCTTGGTCTTGATGACACAACATGATCCTTATTTATTCTCAATGGTTTATAGGGACAATACCCATATGTCATTGTTATAGTTGTATTAGGCTATGGATGTAGTGGCTCAAGAGTGATGGCATTACACATAAATTTGAATCAAAGCCACTGCTTATACTAAATGTTGCATAGTTTTCTTTAACCTTAAATTCTTGGTCTAAATTGAGATTTAAAAAGAAAAGAATGCTTGAAATGAATTAATGCATTATATTTCAAAAGCAAATATTTGAGTAAAAAGGTAGAATTAATTTTGTAAAAAAATATCCTACTTTATTCATCATGTCGATATATAACAACATTATTTTCCTTGAAAATCATACCTTTAGTCTACTTAGGTAACCTTTTCTACAAGATAACCTATACACATGGAGTTTGAGAATGTTATATTGAAATTGAAATTGAAATTAAAATTTAATGTTAAATAAATCCTTTATATATTGAAAGGAAGGTTTGTAATTAAGGTTTTAACCCTAAATGAATAATATATGTATTATATTACTTTTATTTTTAATGAAAATAGAATATGACTTTATTTTCCAATATAGGATGAAATAAAAATAGATATTTTAATCATTTCTAGGAGTAATGTAAATTAACATAATAATTTCTAATATCTTATTATAATGTTCATTATAATTATATTCCACCAAATTTTTATAAACGAATAATTTCTTAATAAAATTTTCAACTACGCAATATAGTTATAAAAAATTTCAATAGTTTTCTATGTACTTGAGTATGAAATCAATATTCCTGCAATCTAGGTTTACACATGTAACTTTACAGGGTAGATCAAATTTAATTTCATAAATTTATAAACTAGGTATATATAAAGCAAAACTCATTTATTTAATTCTATATTCTACTCTTTTCACTGAACCGGGTTTAGCGATCACGTTAATGTTTATTTTTGTTTGAGGGAAATATGAGGAATATGATCTTGCATTGAATAGGCATAAAATATTTTATAAAAAAACTCAGCATTATTGTTAATATCTATCTCTCATATTATAATCTAGGCTCTCCAATAACATATACAACTTAGGTGGGATTAAACATAAGTGATAAGAAATACCAACATTGCTAATGGCTACACATGGGTATATCAGAGAACATTTATACATTATACAAAAGTATGGGTATATTCTCACACCTATTCACACACACACACACACACACACACACACACACACACACACACACACACACACACACACACACACACACACACACACACACACACACACACACACACACACACACACAGAAATAATGAGCTAGAGGGAGTCATTTATTCCCTTAAACAAAACTATGTATATCTCTTTCCTTTATATATTTTTTCTATGGATGATAAAATAGTCAAGTAAGGTAACAAGCTCATATTGTGCTAAGCACGCATGCACACACACACACACACACACACACACACACACACACACACACACACACACACACACACACACACACACACACACACACACACACACACACACACACACACACACACACACACACACACACACACAGAAATAATGAGCTAGAGGGAGTCATTTATTCCTTTAAACAAAACTATGTATATCTCTTTCCTTTATATATTTTTTCTATGGATGATAAAATAGACAAGTAAGGTAACAAGCTCATACCGTGCTAAGTTTTAGTTGTGTTTCTACTTGAATTAAAATAGCTAAGACACAATTATGGTGGTGGTTTTACTTTCAAATGGATGTGGAGATAATAAGGATTGCATGTAGGAAATGAAGATGTCAAAGATCCTTTGTTGCTCCTTTTTCTCTAAGTGTCGATCCTCTCTATTGTTCTCCCTCCAATCATTGATCTCCTCTCTCCTCCTTCAAGCATTGAACTTCTCCCCCCATGCGTCAATCCCTTTACTGCCCTCCAACCTTCCTCTCCTTTTTTTCTCTCAACTTCCCTTCTCATGCATCGATCTACTTTAAAAAAGTCCTCCACTTGCATCGATCTTCTCCAAATCCTCCTTCTAGTATTGCATCGATCTATTCTATTTTAATATTTTTATTTTCCTTCAATCAAGGTTTCTAACTTCTAATACATGGCAGGTGATGGTTTTTTTTACTAGCCCTTATGTGGTTGACATGGTAGATTCCCAATCTCTTGCATTAGTTAAAGTGGGTTGAGGTGGAGTGAGTCGATCCAAACTGAGAGTGTTTATTCAAATTAATAAAAAAAATTAATTTATAAATGTAGTCTATAATTATTTCCCCTCCTCCTGCAGTGTGGTAAATATTGCATGCATGGATTTAGTTAGAGTGTAGGCCTACAATGTATGCCAGGGTGAGGTGGTAGGTTAGGGTGGTTTTATTTTAATATTTGTAGTATATGGTTGTGTAGTATATATATTAGGTATAAATTAAATGCAATTAATAATCTCAAATTATTTATAATGTATAATTAATTAATAATCTCAAAAATTATTTACAAAAAATATAATTAATTTAAAATAATTGAACTCTTAAAGTATTTATGAAATATAGTTTATTTTAAAGTTATAAAATTAATATAAAAAGACAAAATAAAAGTTCCCTTTTATTATAAAAAAATAAAATCTTGATGATATCCAATATTAATCCATTCATCTCATTAAATTTTCCCTATTCTCAATTGTGAATCATGATAATGTTGCATAATTACATTTCTACAAAAGGAAATAGCTTTAATTAAATTAGACCTTGCTTTCACATTTTCCTGTCGATCTACTTGATAGACTTTTAAAATCAACACAAAATTTAAGTTATCTTTATAATCAACTTATTCTAACTAAATGAGGTATAAATCCACTTAAATTATGAGTGCTAGTCGATAGTGTGGGAAGATAGGTCATGGCATCCTACCCCACTTAAATTATGCATTGTCCCAATGCACTAAAAAAGGTTGATTAAATTCATAAATTTAAAATAAAAATGGATACATGCTTTTCATTTCTTCAGTGTCTTCCCAAGTTGTACTTTCTTTTCCATATTGATCCCAATATATCTTGCATTGATCAACCTCTCTTTTACATAATTTGTATAAGTGCCTTTCTAAAACTCTGTATGGCTCTATTGTTATTTTTTCAGGATCTTGGTCCTATAAGGCATTTAGTTTAAAATGTGTTTATTATTAGGCACATATTTCTTAATAAGTGACACATTAAAGACATCATGACTGTGACTCAACTATAGGGGTAAGGCCAATCGATAGGCTACTAAGTTGATTATCTCAAGGATCTCAAAATGTCCTACAAAGCAAGAAGCTAACTTCACCTTTTTACCAAAGGTTATGGACCTTTTGTGTGGTCTGACCTTTAAAAAAACCTTGTCACCAATCCGTAATTCTCTTTTAACTCTCTTCCTATCTACATAGCTCTTCTACCTATTTGATGCTTCCTTCAACCTCTGCCTTATAACATTCGCCTATTCTTCCATGTCTTTAAACATTTCATGACCAATTACTATTATTCCTTAAGGTTATTCCAACTAAGTGGCTTTCGATAGCTTCTCCCATATAGAGATTCAAATGGATCCATACTTAAATATGTTTAAAATGAGTTATTATAGGAAAATTCTACCAATGGAAGATAAGTTTTCCATCTAGTTTGCTGATCCATACAATACATCCTTAAGAGGTCTTCTACAACCTAATTTATCCTTTGTATTTGCCCATATGTATCGAGATGAAATGCAGAGCTAAAGTTCAATTATGTACCTGAATTTAAATATAGGGTCATCCAAAACCTTGAAGTAAACCTACAATCTCTATCTAATATGATCTTTTCTAGAACTCCATGCAATCTAACCACTTTCATTATAAATCAGTTGGCTAAGGTTGGTGCATCATCAGTCAAGTTCCCAGGTATGAGATATGCTACCTTAGTAAGATTTTCAATTACCACCATAATAACATCATGCCTATAGGGTGTCATAGGAAATCCTTTCTATGAAATCCATACTAAAAAAATTGCTATTTAGATTGTGCAATGTCATGCAAATATAAAAGTCCTATAGGATACCGGTGTTCTACTTTAACCCTCTAACATTCAAAGTATTTTTCCACATATAATACAATCTCTTTTAATCCACTTCCAAAAGTATAGTTTCTTAAGATCAACATACCATTTTTTTACCCCTAGATAACTTGAGTAGGGTGCATCATGAGCCTCAGTCAAAATTCTCTTCTTTAAAGCTTCTACATTTGGAACATAGATCATATTCTTATACTAAATAAAACCCTCATCATCCAAGGTATATTCTTCAGTTCTTAGGTCATTTAAATTTTATTATATCATCAGTTTAACTTGACTATACCAAGGATCTTGCTTTTTTCCTTCTAGTATTTTCCCTTTTAGATCAAAACTAAACATTGTTATATACATAAGTTGTCTTCTCCTACTCAAATCATCGGTAACCTTGTTCTCCTTTCCCTTGATATACTCAATTTCATAATCATAATTACTCAAGAACTCCAACCACCTTTTCTTCCTAACATATAGATTGGGTTGAGTGAATATGTACTTTAGCCCTTGATGGTTAGATTTTAATTTAAGAAATTTTCCAATAAGGAAATGTCTCCACTTCTGTAAGGCATAAACAATTGCCACCAATTATAAATCATAAGGGGAATAATTTAATTCATGGGTTTTCATGTTTTTGGACTCATGAAATTATGCAATAATTTTGAATGATTACCCCTCCCAATCTATCAATGGATGCATATGTTAGAACCCTAAAATATCCATTTAGATCAGGTACCTTCAAGATGGTTACCGTCATCAACTTTTCCTTCAGAATCTAGAAAGCTTTCTCACACTGCTCTGTCCATATAAACATCTTATCTTTCTTTTGTAAGGTCATAATTGGGTCAGTGATCCTAGAAAAACATTCAACAAATCTCCTATAATATCCTACTAACCCTATAAAACTCCTTACTTCTGATATATTCTTGGGAATTGGCCATTCAATTATTGCCTTTATCTTTTCTAGATCTACTACAATTCCTTCTTTGGATATGATGTTGCCTAGATGATGAATTTCCTTCTTAAACAATGCAATTTTGGACAACTTACCATATAGCTTAAGTTCTCTCAACCTCTGAAGAACCAATTGAAGATGTGATAATTGCTCTTCCTCATTCTTAGAGTAAATCATAATGTCATCTATGAACACTAAGATGAACTTCACCAAGTAATTATGGAACACACTTTTCATTAAGTTCATAAATGCTGAAGGAGCATTTTTTACCCCAAATGGTACTATAGTAAACTCATAGTGTCCATATCTGGTCATAAAAGTAGTTTTTGGAATATCCTCTTTCTTAATTATAAGTTGATGGCATCCTAATCAAAGATCTATCTTTGAGGAAACCATTTCTCCTTTCATCTACTCAAAAAGTTATTTTATGAGTTAGGAGATATCAATTTTTAATTTTGACATTATTTAGTATTCTATAATCAATGCATAGTCTTATAGTTCCATCTTTATTTTTAACAAATTAGACTGGTGCTCCCCATGGAGACACACTTGGTATAATCAATCCTTTACTCAAGATTTCCTCTAGATAAATTTTAAGTTCCATCAAATCAGTTGTGTTCATTCTATAGGGTGCTCTAGAAACTAGCTCAACTCTAGGTATAATATCAATTGAGAAATCAAATTCTCTCTTAAGGGGCATTCTAGGTAATTATTTAATAAACACATACTCAAATTCCCTTATAAATGGATACCCATGTAGGGTTGGTTCATCTTTGTTCTCATCCTTATCATCTATCATTACCTTTAGGATTAGAGCTCCCTTCCTTCTCTCCTTCTTTAGCTGCATAGCTAATATGGTTTATACTTTTATGGGCCTATGACCCCCTTGAATCATGACCCATCTCCCCTTGTCATTGAAACACCTAACCAATTTTCTAAAATAGTCTTTTTTAGCTTGGTGCTTGGTGAGCCACCTTATCCCTATTATTATATCATATGCTCCTAAAGGTGTTACAAATAGCTATAAGCTAGTTTCAAAATATAGAAATTGTATTTTTGCCTTAGGTAGACATTAAGACACTTCATTGACTACCTTATCCCCATACTAGATCATCCATGATGCATTCATGTGATTCACTGGAAGAGATATTTTCTTACTAATTATACAAAAATGAAACATTTCGATGAACCAGTATACATGAGTATTGAAATTGGTTTACTCAATAATTTACCTATAGCTTCAATTGACACATTTTGGTATCTATTTTAGTGATTCTTTACTGTATTATTTATCATTTTTGTGGTCCTCTCTAAGGATGATTGACCCTTATTTAACCCTACATCCTTTGTAACTCTCAAACAAAGTGATTTCCTCCACAAATAAAACATCTTCCTAGTGGGCCTTTTGGTAGTGGGTTCCTCAGAGAATCGCCAAAAATCCATGGAGGATACTTGGGCAATTGTAATTCCTTTGATCATTCTATAGTTAACAAACAATAAAAATTCCAACACATCGACAACTTCAATGAACTTACAAAGGGGCAACAACCACATTCACCAAAAGGTTCCATGAAAGCTAAGGAAGAAATCATCTTGTTTCAAATGGACCTTAAGATCAAAATTAGGACTCAAGGGAAAAAAATAAACATAAAATTTCAAATCAATGATTCCATAATTGCAATACTTAAATAACTCAAGTAGAAGATTACTCCTAGATTATAATACTTAAATAAATTAAGTATAATATTACCACTAAAATAACTTCTAATAGAGTTAAAAAAACATGCACTTATAAATGGCATGAGGACTCTCACCAAGACCATTGCATTTATTTGAAGATTCATAGTAATGATGTGTACCAAATGAAACCCATCAAGATCCAATTGTAATGCTTGGGACCAATTCCAGTATCTTCGTTTAGATCAATGAGACTCTTTAAGCAGCCTAAGGGTTCTCTCAATCAATGTCATACAAATAACTGAATCAACATTGTTGGAATGAATTCATTACCAAAAGTTAAATAATTCTTTCAAGAACAAAATCCACTCAACACAATTAAATAACATTACATTTATTTTCCCACATATACCAAAAATGGGAGATTTAACTTGAAACAATAAGTAAGCAAGATCAAACCAAGAGGAAGCAAAGAATAACTCATACACTTTTGAAAAAGTTAAAATTTAGTCCAAGCCTTTCAAATGACTATCTATAACCCCCAAGTTATGCCAAAGCCTGAAGGATAAACATAACCTCAATAACCAACATACACCATTAAAGATGAAATCACAACACACAACCACAAATCATGCTATTCAAAAATTAACATAGTTAACAATTGAATTAACATCCTCATAATTACGCCCTACATAGAGGATCAAAAAGATATTAAAATAAAGGAGCCAAGTTAAAAACACATTGTCATGTAATCCACATAAAAACCCTATTCAAATGTAAGTAAAAACATATAGGAATTGAATACACACCCACTAAATCTAATGGAGTAAAAATCAAATAATTGATTTGTGGGTTCATTATGAAGTCCCATGATTTCATAATGAACCTGTAATATCTTGCCAAGGAATCATCTGAATTAAAATAGCAATGGATATTAAAATGCAGCCTAAATAAACATCTATAGGTTTGCCAATAATTTCAACAATTATTAATAGTATTTCATTAACATTATTAGGGTTTAACAAATATTCCAAATAGCTTGGTGAATAGGGCCCAAATTGAAACATTATGCAACAAACCCTACACAAGCTGAATATACATATATTTGCATTTTAAATTAAAGCATAACCCATAAGAACTCAATAAACTATAAGAAATAACAACATTTCAATGAGTCCCACAAATCCCAAATGCAGCATGATCAGTCTTCTTTTTAGTGTAGATCCATATAGACTCCATAACTTAGAATTAAAAAAACCTGATTTGATTTGACATTACGAAAATGAAATCCTCTTACCTACAAAGGTTATAGACCATCTGAAAGGGAGGTGGTTTATTCTTATGACTGGCTCTCTATTTTTCTTTTACATTCACAAAGAGAAAAGCCACCAATTTCTACTCCTTCCCCACACCGTAGACCGTATTCTTTCCATATGTGGAGAATAGAGACACACGACCACCATTGTAGAGAGAGATAAAAATTGCCCAAAAGTAAGCTAGCGTTAAAAAATCCTCCAACAAAAAATGAAACCCACTTCTAGGTTTCATAAGAAACAAGCAAAACTAGAAAAGGTTAGCTTTAAAAACAACTTCAGTGCTATTTTTTTGATTTCGAACCATCATGGTGACAACAATAATCAAATTTTAACCCCAGACTTCAAACGTAGAATTATTACTGATTCATCATGATTTTGGTTGGTCCAAGGCCTTCTTGGAGGTTGAAAGACACCCCATGATGCATATAAACTAGTTTATGTTAAGGTCCCACATAGGTAGGGGTCTAAGGCTATCATGACCACCAACAAGCTAACCGATACCTAATCCAACACCCAAAAATTGGTTATCAAGTGATTAAATCACCACCATGGTCTAAGAAAATAGTGGGGAGTAGTCACACAACTATGAGGGGTCTAATTAAGAGTAGATAAGACAAGGTGAAACACTAGATTCCATAAAACCTTGTAATGACCCATAAAAGGATACAACTGAGCATTCATGTAGTCGAAGGTAAGTAAAACAACACAGGATGATCTCTAGAGCCACAACATTAAGGAATAATCATTAAAATCAATCAAGAGACCATATGTAAAATTGTTTCATACATAACAACAAAAAATCCAAATCCTCCACAACACTAAAATAAGACTTAATGAAGACAAAATGAAATACAAAACTAAAAGAATAATTATGAAGTCAATATAGTAATAATGAAAATTGGACTAAGAAGAACATCGATGGCTTAGGAACTCATCTATAACACATTATACATGTCAGAATCACTTTTGACTACTCATTAGCTTCTTTATTATTCCCTGAGCTGCTAAACCAATTGCCAAGCCTAGCTCATCGACCAATCTCTACAGTCACTAAAATAAACATCAATGTCATTTGAACTAGGCATTGATATTCAATAACAATTAATTTATGATAGGAACATAATATTAAACCTGACATGCATAATCTGGCATAATAATCTAAATCATAAACCATCACTATAATACTAAATCAAAATCATAACTGATAACCATGATAACATAATCATAACCAATAATATGACACTAGAACATAATATCTTATCATAATCAATCTCCTAAATTCAACAATCAAGTGTCAACCCGAATCTAATAATCATGGGGTGATAATATCTTAATCAATAACTGAAGGTGTATCAACTAAGGGGTTATGGCATCCTCCCCCTCTTAGAGAGGAGTTATCTCGATGACAAATTAATAACCAGGGTAAGCTACTCAAAAGAGGCTCTAAAATTCTATTCACAAAATATTCCACAACACAAAAACACTAATAGTTAAGTACCTACTAATGAAGAAATAAACTTAATAAATGCATCACTTATAACCAAAATAGTGTCATACCTAATGTGTACTTACACAACTAGTAATAAGACCATGGCTATTACCACTTAATTATGTCCTAGCATAGCATGAGGATATAAAAAACCTCAAGAGTGACAATGGTCAACCTTACATTTCTAACATTCCAAGTACCTTAGCACAAAATTAGAAATACCAAGCTTCATGCTAGGCCAAAAATAACTATCTTTCTAGCTCAGGTGTCTCTTTGTATCATCAATATGAATAAAATAGGGTGATGTATGCACTTTTTTTAGTAGAATATTCTATAACTACTTGAGCTCATGTACAAAAAAATCAATTTTGATGACTCACAAGGTCATTTGTTTCCATTATAAGGTCATTAACCACTTTTTTAATAGGCTCACCAATCCAAACTCACTCTTACCTTAGAAAAATTCATCAATAAATTATTGTTTCTAACACAACACTTCTGAAATTAAATTTTTTTATCCACCCATATAGGTGTGCAATTAAACCATTCTGTAAAATGCAACTATTCCAAGATATGGTGATCAAACATCACCTTAGATGCTTGCTAGACTAGAGTGCATTTAGTATATTCAAATAATAAATTTATAATTGCTAACCTATACAGATAGAGATATTCAAAAATTTATTGGTTTATATATTTAATTCAAGGCCAGTATTTTTAGTTTATTGAAAGGATATGTCATTATATAAATATGAAACTTTAAATGAAAATAATTACAATAACACAATCCAACCAGATTCTAACCTAATTTATGGAATATGAAGTGGTGTTTTCCACAACATACATTAAGCCTTGTGCATAACATAATTAAATTTCATCACATAATATTAGTAAAGCATATTAACCCATACTTTTATGGTTACTTCTCCTTCAACATCTACCATTTATAGGTTAATGCAATGTCCCATGCCAACCACACTGAACACTGCAGAAGCCATTCTAGGCATTCACATCCAACCCCAAAGCTCTATTACTTATGAGCTTGAAATAGTCCAAATATTCCAATCCCACCATATTTTAATAATCCATGTAAGGGATTCACCCAAATTTTAGCATGCCTTCAAAGATTCAAGTTAGTACCTAAGATTTTTTTAGCACCGCCTGATTAGAACTTCAAGTTGCTCCTTCTAAGCATAAAATCAGCATACATTCTAGTCATGATTTTTAAAAAATCACAAATATTCATTCCAAAATATCAATTTTAGGTATAGACAAATATAATACCTTATCCATAACATGTTTTAACTCATATGCCAACACATGCATGTGTTTTAGGAAGTACACCATTGCTAATTCTACCCAAAAGTCTAGTACGTAAGACCAAGTAGTGCTTCATAAGCACTCATTTTAACTTTATGTTATATAATGGCTATGAATCAGTCAACCAAACTAGAATATACAAGCAACAAGTATAGATACCTATACACATAGATTAGCCAACTATCTTTTCACAAGAGCTTACCTTTACACCATCGAAGGGTGGGTTAGATTTCGGAATAACAATGCCCAACCATGAATAACTTAATCTTGCTGATGTATTTTACTCAACATAATTCCACTAATCACAAGAGTGTTATTGTAGCTCAAGAATTTATGAGTTTGAGTTTTATCAAAGTCAAAATCATAAAAGAGTTTAGGATACTCAATTCAAAATAACAAAAATCAATTAGGTGTAGTAGATAGCACACTTTTTAATCATTCTAAAAGCTGAATTGGTAAAAACCACAACAATGATATGACTAAGACAGGTTGTCAACATCAACCATTAAACTTCCTACTTTCTGAAATCATGACAACAATCATGTAGTCATAATTTTTCTAACTATATCATGCCTACCAATGATAAAAAAACATTTACACACATTCCAACATGGCTCTTAGAACTAGTTATTAAGCACATATGGTGTGTAAATACCATAATAACAAGTGTTGACAAACCTTCTAATCTATTAACATGTTCAATCAAATTATTACAAAAATAATGACAACACCACCAAGCTTTAGCATAACATGCTAAGACATCACCCAATTTTTACCTACACCAGGCATTGATAATACTGGATGCAACAAGCTCCATCATTTTCTCAAATATATGATGGTTAACAAAATCCATCATCTTATACAACATGCTCAGCTCTAGGGATCTCATGTATCACCTTTTCTCAATAAAGGGTGTGTTCCATCAAATCACATTATTATATATCCATTCATCTAAGAAGGTTACCAATAATTGTTTGTGTCCTATATATTAGATGGCTTGTGATGCTTAATTATAAAAAGAGATCCACCAAGATTTCTAACTTACCCAAACAAGTAAGTATTATTCACCCCATTAGGCCCTCTAATATTTAAGCCAACCCTCGATCTTCCTAAGGTCATAATGTCCTAATCATCTTATAATGACTTGCCCATACAAGTCAATAGTCAACAATTGACATTTTCCCTTATGTAACTCGATTCAAGAGTGACTGACCCAACCAATGCTATGGGTAGGTATCATAGTATCAATATATAAAATTATACATTTACACACATACATTAATTCTAAAATATGGAGAAATTTATAGTACCTTGATATTATAGAATAGATCACTATCACATTCAGATCAATAACTATTTGCCCTTATAAGATTAAGTCATAATCTTGCTCAAATTAAACAATTATTATTTCTAGGAGATTAAAGTTTCATGTCCCAAAATTTGACTAGATTAACAACATTTCTTTGATAAAATATGAAACAACACCAAAAAAATGGAATTACTTTATTAGAGTGTCAACAACATTGCATGTACATTCCAATATAGAACTTAGTAATGCAAGATTACAGCTTGTTTGATCATGCACTAGTGTGATTGATACTAAAACCATATTATATGATTGCAAATACTTGACCAGGATTAAATTATTGTTAAAGGATTCTATAAGGGAGCACGTCACCAATAAAGAGTATATAGTTCAAGGTGTATCATTATGCATATGCACACTGATAAACATCAAACTCTACATGTAGTGATTGGATCCTTAATAGGCCCATTTAGTACATTTTTAGCTCTACTTAAGTATCTTAGTTTCATTAATAGAGTATGGTTTAGATATTAGGGCAAATGAGTGGTTACTTCTTGATAAAATCATAAGAACTATGTTTGAGGCAGCCAACAATACTAGGGCATGTAACCACAGTGAAAAACTCAAATTTAAGCTTTAGCATTCTATAAAAATTAGTAAAATAGCTCCCTTGTTATAAAACATCAAACCCCACATTTACTATAACACCATATAAAATAAACATCTCAAAAAGGTCATGAATTAGACCTATACTAATTTGTAATTCATGGGGTTAATGCCAATCATGAGGTGGCACCACTCAAATTTAAGATGTACATTAATGGTAGTGTAAGCACTTAAAATGATTTTACCTTCCAGGATTCACAAATAAACTCTTTGAGTCTGGGGTCATGGAATCAAAAATCCATTCAAAGAAACTTATGATGTGCTTAACTCTCAAGTATAAATAACCCCATGCACCATATCCAAACATAACACTATTTATTTCAATTTGAAGTGCAATAAGTAGCATATCACACATTCTAAACATGAGAATCCGAAATAAGATGTGAACAAAATTTGAAATTACTATGGCCGAGAATCACATCATCAATTTGTTTTAGTCCCAACCATGGAACATATAATGCTAATATTTATTATCCTTTATTGGATATGAGATGAGGTCTTTTTCCTTCTTACCTCCAATCCATTTATCATAAGCTTGTTAATAACATAAAATAATCACATTATATCTAGGAATAAAATATAGTTTACCTATTTACAAGAGAGACTACCTCAATTCCATAACTTTTATTTAGCACTGAATTCATTTAGATAACATGATTGTCCGCTTTGATGGAACAACAAGACAACACCTCAAAAGTTAGTCAAGTTAAAAAAGTGTGCAACCCTTTATTCTAAATTCAAGTCAACTCTTAACCTAATCCTAATATGTGAATAGGAAATAATAGCCAATGAGAAATGTTAATACATGCTTTCCAAAACATCAATTGTCATATATGTGAGAGAGAAAAATAGGAGGAACACATTCATAGGATTCATCATTAAATAGAAACACGTTTGAATCTTAAGATTCAAAGTGTAAGGAACCATTTAGTTAAAATGAATGCAACATCCAATAGATAACCATGTCAATGTTAATTAATAACCGTGTGAGATAGAATTACAAGAATAAACATAGCGTAAAGATTATCATGGACAATTTGGATGGTGTTACCCGCTATAATTTTATACACAATCCTTGACTTGTGGATCCTTGCACCACATTATCTTCCTAATAGAATAAATGTTAAATAACATGACAATCATAGTAAATTAAGGAAGCTTCATGCATTGACGATTTTCACTATTCAACCACTAGCTAATCAGTGTGAGCATGACCAACTATGGGCTAAATATTAATTTGCATCCAACGGCCATCTCAAATGTAGATTATGAAATACTGATATTTTTAATCAAGCCTCCAATATGGCAATTTGTTCAGAATGAATTATTGCGATGTACCTCATAATATAAAGAAATTACAAAATTACTATTTCCTTCAAGTTAAGATCAAATACATTTAGAGAGCATAGAAAACATGGTTTAAAAACATCCAATACATACATCTTTGCCTTAATCACATCTAACAGTAAATATGATAATATAAATAGACAACTGCTTACTTGTAACATTTACCAACCAACCAGATGATATACTAAAATACTGTCATGCACGGCCTGAAGATTGTTAATGCTATCCGAGTGAGCAAAATGTTTAAGAAAAATGGAATCAACATAAGCCTCAATATTCCCACGGTGAGATATGTCATAACATTAAATTTATAACCGGTTTAGTTAGATAAATGAGCCAAGAAACTAACCAGTGAATGAGCATGCAACATATAACAAGTTTCCATTATTATGATTGTTATACTAGGCCTAATAGTCACAACATAATACTCTATAAAAAGGAAATATAACAATGACTAATAATTTTTCTCAACTCTAATAAGCCATTCCCTTCAACATGTGCACCAAATGACATAACAGATTTACCAACATTACACGTATGCACAATAACTTAATGCAGCTCTAACAATTCATATATTTCAATAAATTGAACTAGATAACCAACACTTCATCTTCATTCCATTGCTTTATGCAAAAGAAATGCTCTTAAAATCAAGATCAGGACCATTAAAATAACTACCAGATATTAATATCGATTTCCAATGTATAATATGGCCAATATAACTTTCGCAAGCACCCAATTGAATAAACCAAGGAATATATGGTAGCATAAATAACTTGGAAACATAAATTAAGTAAACCGATGATAGAATAACAACAAAAAAAAGGGATTTATTAAGTACAACGTGCATGCAGTCATCATAGGTGGATATATAACATTACACTTAACCACTCAGAGCAAAAAGAAAATATACTTTATCATAATTAAGAATAACAACATAATAATTGTGCATAACCTGTTTTCCTTGATTTGTATTGAATTCAAACAATTTCTTAATTGATTCATGACAATGTTACACCAAATCAAGTATGCAATTCATGAACATAAATCAAATAACCATCTGTTTCAGAACCAGTTTTAGTAAGCAAAAGTATAAGATTTGTGAGCTACAAGAGATTCTATTTTCAACATTAACCTCTACATGTAAATAAGATAATACAAATTTTCTCCATAACAATAAAAAAGGATTAATAACATTATTAACGCCACTATCATTAAACACTCCAAATAACATCTAGAGGTAATTTATACACCGATGATATCACCAACAATAACCATGTCACGAAGACTCGAGGAAATAAGAAGCACACATACAACAAGATCAAACCCAAAATCTCAGTATATAATGAGCCCATCCATCTGGTATCCCTAACCACCTCATCTAGAAACTGGATGGTGGAATTTGACAACCAGGTACCAAGGGTTAGGAGCACAATAGACATTCTAAACCACCAGTATCACTCAACCAATGGTCAAAAAATAATAAAAGAGCCAACACATCAAAAACATCAATGAACATAAAAAAGGGGAAAAGCCACATTCACCCAAATGTTCTATGCAAGCTAAGCAAACAATCATACAGTTGTGCATGGACCTTGGCATCAAATTCGGGACTTAAGGGAAAACAAATAAATATAAAATCAGAAATCATTGATTCCTAAATTGCAATACTTAAACAACTCAATTACAAGATTACCACTAAAATAACTTCTCGAGAATCTAAAGAAACATGTACTTATAAACAGCATGAGGACTCTCATTACGACCATTTCATTCATTTGGAGATTGATAGCAATGTCTTATACCAAACAAAACCCATCAAGACCCAACGGTAATGCTCGGAACAAATTCTAATATCTTGGTTTACCTCAATGAGACTCTTCCAGCAGCCCAAGGGTGCTCTCAAACAACGGCATAAAAATAAATCAATCAACATTGGTGGAGTGCTTTCATTACTAACAATTAACGAATTAAAACAACATAGCCTTGCATTTGTTCTCCCACATATAACAAAAAGGAGAGATACAACTCTAATCTTATATTTAAAGATCGAACCATGAGGAAGAAAAGAACAACTATGCACTCTTAACAAGGAAAAACACATGCCAAGCATTTAAAAAAACTATCTATAGCCTCCAATATCTCCCGAAGCCTCAAGGATAAACACAGCCTCAATAACCACTATACACAATTAAGGATGAAAGCACAACTCATGGCCACAAATCGTGCTATTTGAAAATCAGCATAGCCAACAATTAGATCAACATCCTCATAACCGCGGCCTTCATAGAGGAACAGACTGATATTAAAATAAACGATCCAAATTCGAAATGAAACCCCATATATATACGTTGTCAAGTAATCCACCCAAAACCCCAATTTGAATGTAAGTAAAAACATGCAAGAATCGAATCGAGGCCCACTAAATCTAGTGGAGTAAAAACTAAATAATCAATTTGTGGGTTCGTTATGAAGTCCCATGACTTCGTAATGAACTTGAAATATCTTGCCAAGGAACCGTCTCAAATAAAATAACATTGGCTATTAAAATGCAGCCTAGATAAGCATCTACATGTTTGAAGATAATTTTACCAATTATTAATAATCTTGTATTGTCCCTTTTAGGTTTTAAAAGAAAATATTCAAAAAGCCCTGCTCAATAGGGCCCAAATCAAAACATTATGAAATAAACCCTACACAGGCTGAACATACATACAGTTGCATTTTTATTTAAATCAAATCCCACAGGAGCTCAACAGACTACAAGAAATAACAACATTTCAATGAATCCTCAAATCCCAAATGGAACACAATTGATATTTTTTCTAAAGTAGGTCCATATAAACTCCGTATCTTAAAATAATAGAAGCCCAATTCGATTTAACATTACCAAAGTGAAATCAACTTACTCGCAAAGGTTACAGACCACTGTGGAGGGAGGTTGTTTATTCTCAAGCTTGGCCCTCTACTTTATCTCTACTGTTCATGAAGATAAACGAGCCACCCATTTCCACTTCCCCACACCGTGGAATGTAATTTTCCCTTTTTGGAGGACTTGAGACACGATCATTATGTCAGAGAGAACAACCAAATCCCCCGCCCCCCCCCACCAAAATAGGGTAGTTTGACAAGCCTATACACTCCCCATCGAAAATGCTCCCCTAGAAAATGATAGCCCCTTCTAGGGTTTGACCACATCAGAGAAAGCACAACTGTTAAGAACAACTCTCATGATGAAGTTTTTGGAGTTTGAACCCTAATGGTGATAAAAATAAACAAATATCAACCCCAGTCTCCACACGTCTAACTATTATGAATACATCGTGATTGTGGTCAGTCCAAGGCCTTCGTGGAGGTTCAAAGACACCCCATGATGCATAGAAGCTAGTCTATGTCAAAGCCACACATAGGTAGCGGCCCAAGCCTATCATCACCACCAAAAAGCTAAATACTACGTGGTCTATGACACCCCAAAAAAAAAATGGTTATCAAGCGAGTAAACAACCATCATGGACTAAGCAAAGAGTGCGGAGCAATCACACAACAGAGTAATTAAGAGCAGGTCAAATAAAGTCCACCACTAGACTCCGTGAAACCTTGCAATGCCCTGCACAAGGATACAATCGAGCATTCACATAGTCAAAGTCAAGAACAACCACCTAGGATGATCTTTAGAGCAATAACAAAAAGGAAAAATCATTAAATTTGAGTAAGAGATTAGATATAAAATTGTTGCATACATAATGAGTATAAAGCCAAATTTTGTACAACATTAAAATAAGACATAACGAAGATGAAAAATAATATAAAATTAAAAGAATAATTATGAAATTAAAATAATAATAATAATCGAAAAGGACATAGACAATTACTGATGGTTTAGAAACTCAATTATAACTAATTATATTTGTGAGAGTTATATTTGACTGCTCATTAATACTTTTATTATTCCTCAAGTTGTTGAAGCCCACTGTTAAGCCTAGCTCATTGACCTATCCCTGTAGTCATCGAAAGAGACATTAATAACATCTGAACTAGGCATCTATATTCAATAACAATGAATTTTTGATATGAACATAATATCAAACATGACATGCTTAATCAAATATAATCATCCAAATCATAAATCATCACTACAATACTAAATGAAAATCATAATTCATAACTGTAATAACTAAATAATATCCAATAACATGATATCAGAACATAAGATCTGATCATAATCAATTACCTATAATAAACAATCATGTATCAACCAAAATCTAACAATCATGGAGTCACAATATCTCGATCGACAACTAAAGGTGTATCAATTGTGAGGTTACGACACATTGAAATCCAATAAAATAATATGATCATTTTTAAAAAAAAATCTATATTTTATTTTATTATTTTGTTATGTAATTTTTAAGATGGTATGGTCTAAAACATCTCTTCATTAAAACCTCTGACTATAACTACATCACATAACCTATTGTTTCATCATCTCTATTTTATATAGAAAATTTTAATCTAATTTAAAAATCAAATTCATAAAATTTAAAATTCTACAATTATGATATTACAACTATGTATAATACTTCACAAATAGGTAGAAGTATTTCTCTAAAAAAAAATAAAAATAAAAAATTGTGGATATATTTAAGTGCATCATTACAAATATTATTTTAGGCATTTTTTCCCTTTTAATATTATTTTCTAGTGATACATATTTTAACAAAAATGAACATTTTTTTTTTAAAATAAAAATTATATTTTTAAGTATACAATATCTTTTTATTATTACACACAAAGTAATAAACTAAAGATTAGTACAATACAAAATTTTAAAAAGAAAAGAAAAAAATAATAAGAAATAATAATTTTTATTTAACAATATGAGAATATAGATTATGTATCAGAGATTCTATAAGGTAAAACTATATTGAATTGTATATAGGGTATATAGAATCATACCACTTGATCTTGAAATTTTATTATTTTCTTATTGAAAGGTATCATTGATGACATTCTTACATAAATAATGGATACATTTTCAATTGAATGTTCAAAAATATATTTTAATTAATTTTAAGTTCAAATCCTAACCAATTTAATTATATATATGAATATAATTTCAATTAAATATAATTATTATAACTATATTTAAAATCAAAATATACATATATGTAGGGTCTTCCATTGATAATGGATCTTACCATGAATAAATACAATACCAAAATAAATTTTTTGATAAGAAAAGTATAGATGTTATTGAACACATATGAGTGTATCAAAATTGAATCAAGAAAACGTATTATAAGACACTTGATCAGGATCAATAAAAAATTATGTTATTGAAACGAAATTTTGAAGAATACCAATAGAGATTGTAATAAGAAAACAAGTTTCAATAAAATTACCTTTTCTCATTTATCACTAGAGTGATAATTATTATTAGATTTTTATTATCATGTATATATCTTTTTGAGAGTGGGGAAGAGCGGGTGGTGGATAGGCGATGAGTGAGGGTAGGTTTTTTTCATTTTCAATGTCTCATATTTTCATACATATCAAAGAAGTGATGATTTTTATTTTTAAAGTAAATTTTTAAGTTTTCAATTTCCCATGTTGGCATAAATACTAAGGAAGTGCAGAAATTGAAGTTGATTTTGAAGAAAAGTGAAATAATATAATAGTCATGAATAAATATAAGATGAGAAAATTTGTAAACTAGGTATTATAAATTTAAAGAATTTTTCATTTCATAAACATGAAAATGGTTGAATATTTATTTATTTTAAAAGAATATATATGAATTTTTAAGCTATGATATCTTTTTTCAGATTATATTTTGAATTTCATATTTATAATTTGTCAAGTGTGAGGTTACTATTCACAGTCACTATTCATTAATTATTATTCACAATTATTATTTATGGCCACTATTCACTGTGATGTGGTATGGTGGTGATGTAGATGGTTAGTGATGTGGTAGACATTCATAGAGGTTCATTTAGTGTGATCAAGTTGATGTAATGGGACTGGGGCATAACACTCCACCAAGGCACATGGGTTTGTCCTTAGTAGTCACGTGTGGGTTGTCACATGGTGAAAAAGATAAAGGGTTACGTATGGGTCAAATTTTTAAGGAACCCAATGGTTCACATGTCTAGAGAAAGTTAAAAGGTGATTGATACACCTTTTAGACTTTGGTGTTCACATGGAAGAAAAAGACAAGAGTTTAATATTGCTAATTATCCTCACATGTGGAGTGGGAGACAATGTTTGGAATCACATGAAAGTGGATTGGATCTTGTCTAAAGCAGATGGTCCACTTTGTTGACCCATGTACATGAAAATATATGTTTTACTATTGATCACTAGTGCCCACATAGAATGTGGTAAATTTGTTGGAGTTGTATAATGGTACTCTCTCTCTCTCTCTCTCTCTCTCTCTCTCTCTCTCTCTCTCTCTCTCTCTCTCTGTCTCTTGTTGTAAATACATATATATGTATAAACTCTCTACTGTAATTCATCCAATTAGTGGATCCATACAAGATATTCCTTGCATGCTTAGAGGTTGGATGTTGAAGGCTATGTTATAATTGGTTCACAACCTGAATGCTTCAGGTGTAAACATTGATTGTTTTGTTGTTAGCACTTTAGGAGTTCCTTGAGGTTATGTGTAGAATAAGAGATTGATGCTATGATTAATATCAATTCTATAAGCTTCCATTTACCCACAATATTTCCATGAATTTATCAATGCTTTCCATGTAATCTCTTGTGTAATGTGTTCCCTCTTGTCTCTTATTTTTTAGATTATTTTTTTGCACTATTTAATTACACAGTAGGATATATATTATTAATCTTAACATGTAGTATTATAGCTATTTTTATTTCTAATATTTGGTATCAGAGCTATGGTAAAAAACTCTATGTGTGTGAGTATTTTTTGTTGTTGGTTGGTTGTGTGCAAGTTGAAGCTACTGTGCCAAGAGGAGAGACCAAGTTAGAGATTAAAGAAGAAGAAAAGTTATTTGGGAAGGTATCTCTCTTTGGATCAAGGTGGAGGATCTCTTGGTGAAGATCACGTTTTATTCATGTTGTTAAGGAAAAGCATATAAATGAGTGGATAATAATCTAGACAAGCTTTGTTAGATGAGTCAACAACCTAAACATTGTTCCTGATGGAGAAGTAACTCTATATCTTGAGGATAAAAATGGTCTATTTTAGAGGAGATTGAGGATAAGATATGACCTTATTATGGTTCTTAGAAACAAGAATAAGGGGTATATGATGTGGTATCCTATTGACCACATGTTGTTAGTTGAGATGTAGAAGAAAAAAATACATGCAAAGAAAGGAGGTACGGACAAACCTAAAGCTATACCTATTTTGAAGTAGTTGAGGATGAGGAAGATGAAGATGCATATGAACTAGTGAGACCTAGTGTTCCAGAAAGGATAAGACTACGTGTTTGGACATGTGGTAGAGTACTGATACATTTCAGATGCATTTTTTAGTCTCCAAAACTTGGTAGGTGTACTAATGCACTAAGTAGTGTGATGACTTCTGTGAAGTTATGATTGGTGTACTTATGTCATGTTTGACGCAATTGATAGATAAAGGCTACATGTAAAAGAACAACTAAGACTTGGTGTTCCCTAAAGAATAATTTTGGTGTTGACCATATAACGTTTAGGGTGATAGATTGTTGTGCATAAAGTTTTGGTATTGGCTAGGTAAACTAATGCATGGAGTAACATTGTCCAGATACATGAATTGGTGTTTTAGCAACATTTGGTAGACCAAGATGCATTTTAGACTTGAACTTGAATACTTGATAGGTGTGGTGATGCACTAAGTAGTGCAATGACTTCCCATGAGCTATGATTGGTCCAGTGAACTTATGTCACATTAATAGCTTTGAAGGCTATTTGGAGAAGTCCCATTTTTAATTTTTTGAGATATTATCTCCTGAATAATATCAAGAGTTTTTACGTATACTAGGTTTTTTGTAAGGAGTTAGAACAATGTGATTCCTATATAGTGATCTCTCGTAGGGAGAGAAAAATAAATATGAGCCAAAGGTGTTATTGGTTTGCATGTTTAAGAATTTATTGTAGGGTCGGTGTAGGTATTGAACATGTAGCATAAGATATTCAACAACTTAATAAAGAGCCAAAGTGTTTAGCAAATGTTTTTTTTATGTTTTGATGACATTTTGGATGTAAGCCCCAACATGATCAATTTTGTGATGGCTCAGGTGAGAAGGATGTGCTGAAGGTGGTATGAGGAGCAAACCAAGGCTAGATATGCACAAGGATGGGAGAGCAAGGAAGTACCCTACTTCTTGAATTATTATGTTGTCTTCCCAAAATCATTGTATAATAGATGCTAAGACGTGTTATGTCCCATGTATTAGATTCATCAGGAGTAGAAAGTATCATGATGCCATGGTGAGCACAAAACTAGATACTCTGAAGTAGTGGGAGTTGTGAGACTATTCATGGCAGAATCTAAGATGGAGGATTGGTATGTGGAGAAGTGATTTGTCACTTCATTACTACAATCTACTATGGAAGATCATATTTTAAAAAATCTAGTAAGGGTAGAGATGTTCTAGTAGTGCAAGAAAATTTATACTAGATTTATGTTTGGGGAGCAATGGGCATAGATGGATCACTAGTTATAGAATACTCATATTTGGTAAAATCCTGTGTATATTGACTTCAAGTGGGAGTGTGTTAGGTTTGAAGTCAATATTTTTAGTCACTATTCACGAATCATTATTCAAAGTCACCATTTTTGGACATTATTCATGATGATGTGGCATGCTAGTGATGTAGATGATTAGTGATGTGGCTACTTGGTGATATGGCAGGGGCCTGTGAAGGGTCCTTTGGTCAGATTAATTTGATGTGATGGAAGTGGAGCATAGTACTCCACCAAGACACATGGATTTGTCATTGGTAGTCAAATGTGGGTTATTTGTGCATGGTGAAAATGAGAAAAGTTTAGGTATGGATCAAATTTGTAAGTGACCTAATGGTTCACATGTGTGATTAAATTCAAAAGGTGATTGCAAGACATTTTGGACATTTTTGTGCACATGGGAGAAGAAGATAAGAGTTTACTATTGTTGATTATCCTTAGATGTGGAGTTTGGAGTCACATATAATTATCTTGGATCTTGTCTAAAGTGGATGGTCCACTTTGTTGAACATTACACATGAAAAAAAACATTTTACTATTGATCACCATTGCCCACATGAAATGTGGTCAATTTTTTGGGGTCACGTGATGTTATTCTCTATTTCTCTTCTTTATCTTGTTATAAATGCATAAATATGCATTAGCTCTCTATTGTAATTCATCTTGTTAAAGGATCCATGTAAGCTTGTTCTTACATGATTACAGGTTAGATATTTTAGGCATGGTTATGTTTGGTTCACAACCTCAATGCTTTAGGTGTAAGCATTGAGTGCTTGGTTGTGAGCACTGAAGGAGTTATTGGAGGAGCTATTGTAGAAGAGAGTTATTGTGTTAATATGAATTCTAGAAGCTTCTATTTTGCCTATGTTTTTTCCTTATACATTCTAGTGTATCTATGCAATCTCTGTGTAATGTATCCTCTTTTTTGTCTATGTTTTATAGCTTATTATTTTGCATTTTATTTACTTGAACTGTAAAATATAGCTCATTGATCTAACATGTAGTATCAGAGCTTTATTATTAACATCTAATATCAAAGCTTATTGATCCTAATTTTGGTATCAAAGCTTTGATTCCTAACATAATAAAAATTGAAAGTCAAGTCTAAGATAGGAACATCCCTAAAATTCTAATTATTCTTATATGCTTTTAATTAAGATAGTTCATAAAGTAAGATCAATGGTTGAGGATATTTTATAAATATTTACAAAATAAGATCAATGATTGATAAATATGATCTAAATTACCGTAATGGTATGTCGCAAATATTTTACTAAAACATAAATACTTAGTCAACAATATTTTTTGATAAAGGAATACTATTACCAAAATATTTTGATATTGAATATCCATCAATTAATGGAAGGTTTAGTTTTATAGAGACAAAATAACTCATATTTGTCTTTAAAATTTTAAACTTATTCATCATAACCTATCTATCAAAAACCTCTCTAAATTTTGTGGTTTGTTCTGTGTAACTACCAAAACTCCTCATTTTCTCAATTTACAATCTACTTCAAGATTTTTTACTTGGGCACAATTTTTCCATTTTTAATGAAGGATGTACTTTAATTACACATATTAAATAAAAAGTATAAAACCAACTCTCTTTCAAATCATCAAGTGATTTAGTGTGTATAAATATCCCAACCATTATTAATATTTATAATATATAAAAAGATATTTGATTTTATATGTTCTTTCATTAGTCTTTTTTATACAAGTATACATTAATTATATTTTAAATTTATTAAAAGTAGAGTATAGTAATTTTATAAATATTACCCTTATAATTATGTGAGAATATGATTGATACAAAAATCTTTAAAGTTGTATGCATGTAATTAAAAGTAAAGACTTATTGAAAAGTAAGCCAACATTAAATAACATATTATAAAAGTTGAAAAAAGAGGATCAAATGATAAAATCAACCAAAGGACAAATAAAGTTAAAAAATACTTTCATCAATATTAGATTATTTTGATATAAGTCAAACTAATATCAAAACCATTATACTATTGGAAAATAATTATATATAGAATAGATAAATAATAATATATATTTTAAGATAAAAAATATAAACTAAAAAAAAATAAAAAATAGATAAAACATAATCAAATGATAAATAATATTAAATTATAAAGTACAATAAAATAAATTATAACTATTTAAAATATAATAAAAAGTTCAAATAAAAATCTAATATAAAATAATGATTAAATATATATAAATATATTAATAATATAATAATTATAAAATATATATTAAAATTAAAATTAAGTGTTTATAATCTTATATAAATAAAAGAGATACCACTGTAAACCAATTACTAGAAACTATTTTACTTTCCATGTAATTTTTCAAATGAGTTCAATATATTAGTAGATGAAAATAAATTAAAAACTCTAATTTAATGGTTTTATATGTTCTTAGCGTGTATGTAAAGTATTTTTTTTTCTAACATCTCAAGTAAAGACTACAACGTTAACATATACACTTATTTTTTTTACGTATAAAAATCTTGTATAGTATATGATTTTTATGTTAGTCATTTTTAAAAATTAGAAATAAAATCGACTAATATTTATAAAATATTATAATTTATGGTAATATAATTATTATGTATTAATAATTTTTAAATAAAATAAATTAATTATTATAAAATATTTATTACATAATTTATTTTTTGAATTTATTAATTTTGACATTCATAACATTGTTAGAAAAAAAAATACACATATTGATACTACGATGTGTTTTTCTATTAATCCCTCTTCATATTAATAATATAAAGATGTTGGAAAACATTATTACTCAAATAGAAAGTCTTGATGCATTGGATATATTTACAATAGAAAATGATACAATTTTTTTAAAATAGTACATATTCATTAGTATAAAATATTATACCTTTTTATTCAAGTAATGGTAATTTTTTTTTTAATAAGAAAAAGATATAAATATATTGTTACTCGGGATGTACTTTACAAAATATCTATAGCATTCAATGTTTTGATGTTTGGTGGTATAAATCAGATAGAGGTTTGGTTTTATAAATCAAATAGATTTTAGATATAAAATACACATTGATAATTTTGGTGGTCTTTTCATTAAAAATTTATTTTCACAAAATATAAAAAGAATGGGATATTATTTGAACATAAAATAAAATAATTGTAACAAGTAAGTTGTTGAATGTGAAATGTATTAAAATTATGGTGATTTTAAGACTGTTTCTTTTCAAAAGTAATAATTAGTTTTTTTCACCATGTCTATTTTTTATAAAGGGTTTTTACTTGATTATAAATTTAATTCCTTAAATTATTATAAGGTATAAAATTTATTATTATGATTATAAAATACTTCACAAAATTAGGTGGAGGAACATTTTCTTCAAACAAATATAGAAAAAAAAAAATTATAAGTTCAATATGAAAAATATTATTTAAAATATTGTATGTTTTTCAAAAATAAAGATGTCAAGAAATATTTTATAGAATGTACACAATCGAACATATGATATCTATTCCTTATTAATTATAAGGTAAAAGGAAATATACAAAATAGTATGAACAATATTATGAAAAAAAATAAAAGAATTAAGAAATAAGAAAATGAATAGGATTGACATAGTGAGTTGTATCTAGCTTTATTAGAATATATATGGAGTATAAAAAAATTTGTAAGGAAAAATATTTATTCACTTGTATATGGTATACAAATAAACATGCCACTTGATTTTAAAATTTATCATTATTAACAATAGTTGTTATGAAGAAGTATACAATTAATATAAAATATGAGAAAATGATCTAAATATTAAATATTATATTAAAATTAATTTAAAAAATATCACAACAATTAATATTAATAAAATTGCATATAAGTAAATAAGTAGTAAAATAAATTTTATAAAATACCAATGTAAATTACGAAATTTTTAATAATATTAACTCTATTAATTTATATCTTTAATTGTAGTTAAGTTTTTTCATAAATATTGAATGAGTGGAATGAGTTGAAACAATTTTTAGTTAATAAATTTTAATAAAAAAATTAGAAAAAAGGATAAAAATTATTTTTTATTTGATGGAAAAAAATATTTAAAACAATATATATTTCAAAAGAAAAATTTAAATAAATTAGTGTAACTTGTTTATCTTTTTTTATATTATAATTGTGAACTTTAAAATCATGATATTATAATTGTGAACTTTAATAGATCATCTTCATTTTTACTCCTTGTGCTGGCAAGAATATATTAATAACTATTAGATCAATCAGAAAATAATATGCCTTAAAAAATTATATATTTTTTAAAAATAAAAATTTCAATGAATTAGTAGAACGTGTTCATCTTTTTTGGGATTAAAAGTATAAGTAATATAACAAATCAAAATAGTCCAATTCATCTTACATGTTTTAAGTAAAATACTTCATAGAATAAAATCAATAGTTGAGGATTCTTTCTAAATATTTAAGAGACCATGTTAATCTCTACTCCTTGTGATGGCAATAATATATTAACAACCATAGAACAATCAAGATCAATAAAAAAAAATATATGACTTCAAAAAATTATATATTTCAAAATAAAAATTTAAATGAATTAGTAGAACTTGTTTATCTTTTTTGAGATTAAAATTGTGAAAATAAAAAAATAGTCTAATTAATCTTACATATTTTAAATAAAATTATTCATAAAATAAAATCAATAGTTAAAGATCCTTTTTAAATGTTTAATAAATCATATTAGTCTTTACTCCTTGTGCTAGCAAGAATATGTTAACAATCATTAGATCAATCAATATCAATCAAATAAAATATGACTAAAAACAATTATATATTTCAAAATAAAAGTTTTAATGAATTAATGAAATTTATTTAATTTTTTTTAGATTAAAATTGTGAACTTCATAATCATTAATAAAATTGTTAATAAAATAAATAATCTAACACTTTTAAAATAAAATCTTTAATAAAATAAATTCAAGTATTAAAAATCATTTTTAAATATTTGATAAATCATCTAAATTTTTACACTTTATGCTGATCAGAATATATTAATCACTATTATATCAATCAAAACCAATAGCCTTTGAGTATTTAGAATCTTTATTATTAAAAAATTTGAAAAATTAAATACATAACAAAATAGAAAGTCCCTATTCTCATAGGGATGGATCTCATAGATCCATTTGGCCAGTGAAAAACCTTGTATCTAAAAAATTAATTTTATAGATTATAATTTTTTTTGTAACTCTAGGTTATTAGTTTAATTAGTTTGGTGTTTAATAGGTAAAATATTAATTATAATATTTTTGAAATAATTGTATGTTTGTTTATGAAAAATTACGAGTAGTGACCTCAAATATCAATCTATAAATAGAAATATGATTATTCTAAAAAAAAAATATCACAATTAATTTATATAAATTGTAAAAACATTAAAATTTTAAAATAAATAAAACATTTAAAACCTCAATTTAAATATGTTTAAGAAAAGTTACAGGAAAAAATTGCAAGCTGATTATCCTCATCAAAAGTAAGAATATACTGTCTTCTCACCCTTTAAAAAATTGATCGGAAGTAAGAATATACTGTCTTGTCACCCTTAGAAAATTTGATCAATGAAAAAAATATTTATTCATGACACTAGCCTACTGGTTTATCGAATTATTTGTTAAGTGCACTGTATAGACTCCCGGATAATTACCCTTTAGAAAAAGTGAAATTCCACTAAACAATTTTGGAAAGAAAATATAAAAGTTATTGCTCACCCCACTAGATTACAGTTAGACGAGACTTAAACTTTAAAACCCCTCCGTCGAGTTTCATAATCATTACCGGCCAAGCCCCTCCCATATCAACTTTACTCACAGGCCTCCTCTTCCTTAACGTAATTACAAGGGTGAGAAAAGAAGGGAACAGCGAGAAGAGGTATTATTACGTTATGAGTAGCCAAACGATGGAATTTATACAGCACGGCTACGTTTGGGGCCGCAAATCAAACAATGAAACGAATGAATTCATTTTGACTGGAAAGGCACTCCCTATAACTCCCCGTCAGCTAAGAGTCGTGTGAATAAATGGACCCAAAAGAATACGGGCGACTTATTCTGGAAAAAAATTAAGGCATTGTCAAATCAAATAAAAAAACAAGCGTATCTATCCACCGAATTGGGATGTAATTTGATATTATGGCGGAACGAAATTTGAGGAACGTTTCAAAAAGGGTTTCTAATTTTTTTCAAAAGTAGATGCTGAGTAATTTATTAAGTGCATGTAATAAAAGTAGATGCGAGTGTGCCTAATAAAGCAGTTTTATAGTATAATGTTTTTTAATATAGGTTGTAAATTATTTTTTTAAAAATTATTTATTTTTTGAGATTTGTATTTTGAAAATGGTTGGACAATATTTTTTATATTATTATTTTTGTCTGTTGGACAATAATTTATTTAATAAATAATTTTTAAAAAATATATATATTTTATTTATCTTGATATTTCGGATTACTATATATAATATTTATATTTACAATAAAAATTAAAATAATTTTTTTTATTTTAAAATATATTTATATATAATAAGAATAAATATGAAATATGAAAACTTTATGTGCTTTTTTAGTGTTTTGTTTTTTTTAATTTTTTAATGAAAATATTCTAAATTTTTTTTTTAATTTTTTTTAATTTGTAAAATATGAAATATGAGTAAATTAGTTAAATGGTTTGGTTGTTTCAAGTTTCATCTAAATTTAAATTTCAAAAAAAATTTACGAAATCAATTATTAATGTTGGTTGTATTTTCAAGATCATTAATAATTATTAGTTATTTTTAAGATCAATTATAATTGTTGTTGGCTTAGTAATAGAAATTTTGATCCCTAAATCTATCCTAGACCAGTGCACATTTCAATTAAAAACCTTTACCTATATATATAATTTATTCAATCAATAATAAAAATACTTATGAAAATGAAAGACTTGTTTAACTTCACTTACAAAACGACTATTCATGACCTAGTTGTTGGCATCTTAAAAAAAAAGATCTTGGTATTGTTAAAAAATTAAAGGAACATGCTAATAGTTAATAATTTGTGTACATGTTTAATTGTTATCTTTAAGAAATTAGAACATAGATAAATAATATGTTTTTAATATAAGTTTTTAAGTTTATTGTTAATGAGATTAAGAAATTAAATTTTAAATGGGATTTAAATTTAAAATTATTTATAAAAAAATATATTTAAAAATATAACACAGAGAGATATATAGAGATATTTATAAATGAGATATTAATTTTAATTATTATATATTAATTAATCAAATAAAATGATTATTTATTAATTAACTTAATAAAACATGATATAATATATTTTTAAAATTTAATAATTATTTAATTAAACTTATAATTAATATTAATAACTTTTTGAGATTAAATAATATGAATTAATTTAGATTTAGAATTGCAACTTAAAAAAATTATATCATTAAGAAATTAGCATTTCTATAATTTTAGCTAAATTTAAACAGTTTTATTTTAAATATTTACATTTAATTTGGGTTTATTAAAATATTTAAAAAATTAAATTTTATTCTTAGAAATTTCAACTGCCTCACAAAAATTAATAATTAAATGATTGGAATATTTATTTTCAATAAAATAAGGTTTTATTATATTTAAAGAATTTGTAAGATGATTATTTATTAATTAATTATCTTAATATGAAAGGAAATATTATTTTCAAAAATTTAATAAATATTTATTGTTAATAAATAATATTAATTAATTAATAATATAAAATTTTGAAGAAAATATTATACATTAATATATATTAATTATTAACAGTATAATTTTTTTGGTTGAATATTATTTTATGCAATGATTTTAAGTGATCTTGAGTTAAGAGTTAAGGATTGAGTGGTAGCTATTTTACTAGAGTCATTCAGGACAAGACCTTAATTAAAATAAAGTCATTCAGGATAAGATCTTAGTCTCATCTTTTTTATCGTATCAAATTTTACTAATAATAAGAATTGATCTAGGGTGTGCTCATTATGAAACAAACAACTTCACTAATTGAACCAACAACAATTAACAAATAAATTTATTTTAAATATATCTAAAAATACTAATTCTAAAATTCTAATTTTAAAAATTTAAATACTAAATACATTAACAAATTTATCATTTTATATATTATTTTTTAATTAATTGATGATAAATAATATTGATCTTATGAATTATATCATTCGGATTAAAAAATATTTGTAAATCATCAATTAATTTTTTTAAATAAACAGAATGAACTTATAAATAATATTTAAATAAATATTAAATTTAAAATTGAAATAACTCTTAATAACCTAATATACTATATTCCACCCGTACTATCATTGTAAAATGCCATTACATCTAATTATATTTTTTAAACCGTCAACGTGATTTAGGGGTCGCTCACCCCATAAACGATATATCTCATAAACAAGAGATTAAAAAATGGCATAATCGCGGGAAGAAATAGACAACCAACTGCTCCAGACATACATATGCAGACTCAAAAAGTTACATGACAAGCAGACGACTCCCGAGGTCGAAAAAGGGGGAGCGAACAGAAAATAAAGACCATACAAAACATAATAGTGGTAACACGCATATTAAAACCATAAAGCAGAAGGCTTACATAAACCCAAAGACCGAAGCTATTTCTGAGTTCATCAGACTTCTGATCTCCATCTCAGAATGGTCAGAGTCTAAGATGTCTAAAATGACTTTCAAGAACACTCAATAATGAAGACCCTTTTCAAATGCCCCTCCAACATACTGCTTTGAAATGCCATTCCCCTTTATCAGCATACAGAAAGAACAATGGCTCCATGACTGCAAGTTCACCTGCTGAACCCCTCTTGACAAAGTTTAAATGACAACGAAGACCAAATTTAACCTTGATTGTTAAAAACTAATGAAATTAAATGCCAAAAGATCTCCGACTAAGATGTAAATGAATGTGCAATGACGGTACTTGTACCTCATCAGACTAATTCTCAAATGCGAGGTGTTAAGGCCATCTCTTGAAACACATCGCCCACTAATTTCACTAATGGTCATCGTCCCTCAGTAATTACCACTCTTTAATATGAAATGAATAAAGAAATCATTAAGCGAATAAATCCCTGCGCACATGTATGTAACAAAGGGCATTTGCCTCCCAGTTTACACACATGAAGACTTGTACGAAAGCGCAGCTCAGTATATGTTTTTCTTACTCGTCAAATTATAATTGGATGACTGTAAGCGTCTTATTATTGTCAAAAAAAATTTACAGGGAAATACAAAGCTTCCTTCAAGCTTAGGCCCCTTGTAGCCGCGTTGCCGCAAAACATGTACGGCTGCAAAAAAAAATTGCTTTAAATGTGCAGAGCCTATGAGGAGAACAAATGGATAAGGGGCAAGGGACATAGGAAAGGGGGCGAACATGGGGTGCCCTGCCTCAAAAGGCCAGCAGTTCACGCCATATTTCCACTATATTTTTTGCAAAGTATGTCGGGGCGTTTTCATGGATAAAGTATTGTCTACTTTTGGTCTAAACATATATTAATATTTAAATCATATCTAAATGCATATTAGTTTAATCAATGATCTTGATGGCATGTACATCATTGATCAGTGTAGTGTATAGTTTAGTCAACAACTTATCCGAATCCAATCGTCTAATTGAAATGCAAATATCATCGTCGATGCATATATCGACATCACCTATGCATTATGTGAGTTATTTTTTAGGCAGAAAGAACCCAACAAGTTGCGAATAATGTAGTTAACTTGGCACCGTTAGAAGATGGTAATCCAACGGCCAGAGTAAATCAGTGATTTTATAGAAGACACAAAAGAGAAACATTACCTAACAAACCTTACATGTTAATTATTTTATCATAAAAAGTTTTAAAGTATTGACACCATGCTACTGATGAGCCATCCATCTATACAGCAACACAGTGAACTCTCCTCTCCATAATGTTTTCATTAAACACTATTTTGCAATCACTTTTGAAGTCACATTGTTTGTGGGATCTAAAGATGTTATTTGCAGGTGAAGCACTTAAACATCCTTTTTCTTAGGGCTTATAAATTTTCCAAAACATTTAATAGTTTATTTATTTTGAAAATCTAATTTCCCATTATTTTAGATATGTATACTCTTTTAAATATTTAATGTTTTTTTCAATATATGAAAATATACTTTGTATTCTGCCTAACATTGTATGTATATATCCCTTTAATTTATATTAATGAGTGTATTTTAAAATGTTTATTTACATCCTTAATTTATATCAATGAGTGTTTAACCTTAAAATGATTTATATTGGGGTTATTTAGAGTATTAAGAGATATATAGAAATGAAATGGCACAAGGGTGCTAATCAGATTTATGGCAAGATAATTAGATGATAAACTCAGATATAAACATATGTATTGAATTTACTATGTTGAGATAATCTAAATATAAAAAGTACAAATATACTAGATATAAAAATGAAAAAGAAGTGAAGTACTTAGTTGGTTCTAATACTAATACATTCTATATCTAGAACAGGTAGAAAGCAAGTTCGAAGAAAATTATGAAATAATCATCGGATTCCAATAATAATGTTTATGGCTCTCAAGACAATAACATCAGCTTGGGATGGTTGCATCGATGCTACTCCCTAAGTCTGATCGTAGTGTCCTAAATGAAATATCTACTCAAATAGGATACAATGACTTAGATGCTTCTAGATTTTGCTTCACCTTCAATCTAGTGCATACAAATCTAGATCATGGATTGCTGCTCCTTGTGAAATGGAAAAACCTTAGGTTTTCATCTTCATAGTGACCTTGGATAAAAATGGGTTAGTGGAAACATAATGTTGAGCTCCCCTAAAGACTCCACTATTAATGGGTGTTTCATACATAATCAATACTCTAAAATAGGGCCTCATAATCATGTAGTTCTCCCCTACATGTTGACTTGTGTGTGAATCATACAATATGTGCAAATAAAGTACAAAAATGACCTAGCTTGTAACTTAGAAAATTTATTTCCTGGACTACTCCATTAGTACTTCAGAGTTGTAGATGTGATGTTCCTATGACTAGTACATAAATTAGGAAGCTTTGATCAATTGAATGCCTGATGTAGTGCTTTTGATATGTTGGCTTGGTCTTTTTGGTATTTTATAGGTGTTCCTAGGTCTTTTCTTAGGTGATGAATGAATGAGGATTGTTATTATATTTATATCAATCCCTTTGGAGTAATAACTTGCATTAAAACACTTAGGCCAACCATTAGGATAATTTTCATTTAAAAATTGAATGGCTTTAGGGTACTTGACACTTGCATCAAGATAAGATGATAAATCCGACACTACCATCTATCTCAAACCTTAGTGTTTAGGAAGCAGAAAAGAAGGTACAGGTTCTAAACATACAAAATTGAAAGATAAGTAGATTTTAAGCATTTTGGATAAGATAGAAGACATGGGTCATCAACATAAGACTATTCAATTGAAAATATATAGGACAAGACATAAAGATAAAGTAGATGAGAGACTTGCAAAAGTGGAAAAGGTAAATAACTAAGAGGAGCAACCAAGATGTGAGTTTACTAAGTGTACAAGACGGAGGTGATATATAATCATAAAATATAGTCTACATTTATCCCCCCTTAATCTAGAAATGAAATTATTAGTTTAAAGGAAATGAATGCATAACTAGGTATGTTTACACACATTGTCTTTGTATAAAGTGCTTTGTTGGTGACTAACATGCAACTAAGAGCATGTTACAATATTAAATTAGTTCATATAATTTAGGTTTAAAGTACCTAAAATACATTAAAATTCAAATAATAAGGTTTCGGATTATGTCTCTGTGTTGATGTAAATGCTTTGCCTATTGGCAAGTTGTTTTGAAAAACATGTATCATTGTAAGGATCTAAAACTAAGACTAAGACAAATATAGATAAATATTTAAAGTTCATGCATATCCAAGGACATGGACACACACACACACACACACACACACACACACACACACACACACACACACACACACACACACACACACACAGATTAGAAGGCACATGTCCTGGAATTTGGATCAAAAGTAAGCTGTTAACTGAAAGTTGAGATTAGCTCAATCATGTAACACAATGATACCTATAACCTAGTGATGCTAGATGATCAAGTCCAACCTATATAACATGGAAAGATTGAGTTAATTTATCACCTTAACCATACCTAAATTGAACCACATACTATAATATATTAGCTCAATAAAAAATTGTAAGGTATCAGTATAAAAAAATTTATGATATGGTAAGAGTAAATAAAATAGTTTTAGAATCTGAATTTGGTTTAGATTTTGTAATATTATGCACATGTTGCATAACATATGCACCTTAGTTATGTGTCATGGTGAAAATGTGTATAATGATAGTACTAATGTATAGAATTATTCTATAACTATGAATCTTAATAATATAATTGTGTGCTTTGAAATTTTTTCATAACTATGTAAGTGTGGAGGACATGCTTCCAAAGTTTTACTTCACTATATATGGATAAATTTAAAAATTGATATAATTACCAATGTCAAGGACTTATTTTTAAAACATGCCCCCACTATAAAGCTACATATTTTAAATATGAAATAAGTGTGAATAACATGCTTCTAAAGCATGTCCCCACTAAATATGAGAAGTGATATAAGTACCATATACTAAAGGAATGTGAAGAATATGCTTCCAAAACATGTCCCCATTGAATATAAAAACTATGAATGTGTGAAATCCATGTCCATATGACATGCCCCCACTGAATTTTAAAATTGATATAAGTACTATGTACTAAATGAGTGTGGATAACATGCTTCTACAACATGCCTCCATTGAATATAAAAACTGTGCTAGGTGTGGAAAACATGTCTCTATGATATGGCCCCACTAATATCCTCCCTTGAGGTGAGAGAAAGATTGAAGATGGTAATTACCTCACCTAAAAGGAAAAAAATAATTATCTAATTTGTGAATGTAACCATGTAGCATACAAAAGGGAACATGTCTAGGTAAATGTATCATTGAATGGCATAGAACCAATGTGATCACATGTAGGCCTAAGATGCATGATAAATATCATGGTAATGTCTAGATAGTAATAAAAAAAATTCAATAAGAAAATAAGCATACACATAAGAGCACTCAAAATTAAGTCAAAATATAATGGTCGAAGAAGACTTTAAATAAGGGGCATATTCAAATACCACACACTCGAAGGGACATGGATTAGTCAAATTTCCATGTAAGAAATAATGACATATGCAAATTTTAATAAAAGCATATTAGGTATGAGGGTTGTAAGCAAAGGAGCATATTAAAATGCTCAAAAAATGAATGCATTAATAAGGCAAGACACTCAAATAAGTTCATAAAATAAAGCATAAGCAACCAACATAGACATTTCATAGTAGCCCATAGATCTAATGTGTCAAGAAAAGATGTAAATGTATATCATATTAAGTACCCTATGTAAGATGTAATCATGGATAATAGACATGCGTAAGTACATATATAAGATCAAACATGATAATTTAGAGTGATCATCGAATCATATAATGTATATGTATCAATATCATAGAAATATATTCTACCATTGTCCATATGACATGAGTAGAAGGAATTTTAGTTTTAACTAGGGGAATGTTGGAAAAATTTGATATATATTACATTGTATTGTTAATATAGTTTAAAGATCTGATTAGGAGTAGTGGTTAGGTTCTTAGTTAGCATGTAGGTTAGGTGATTAGATGGTAGTCATTTTACAGCTAATCATAGGGATTATATAAGCATTGTTAGCATAGTGTTAAAGATTGTATTTATCTTCAGTTAGGTGAGTCAGTTAATTGGTTGACAATTACCATAGGTATAACTACTTTGTATTATATTTATAGGTATAACTACTTTGATTAATAACACGATCAATGTATTCCACTCCATCTTAGCATTTTTCTCTTTTTATTTCATCATTGGTATCTGAGCGACATGGGAGTTTGAGTATTGTGAGGGGCATCTAATTTTTTTTTGATTGCCATGATTCATGAAGAGAGTTTAAAGAATGTAAGTTCTAAATATAACATATTAGAATATAGTTGAATTCATTTTTTATTAGTTTTAGTAGTTTATATTTTTCTCTTGGAATTTTGTTTTAATCTTGGAAGTAGTTATGAGGTGACCAGAAAGGTAAACAAAGATTTCTTTCAATTTGGATTTCCATCCTCTTATATGTGCGGTAATCTTCTAGTCCAATAATTCATGTAATTATTGACCTTTCCAAATCTCATATAAATTTATTCGATGTTGTATATTATGAAGATCATGTGCCTTCAATCACAACATTTATATCTATTACAAACACAACTCTACATATAAGGCCAAGCGGCCAAGGAGTGATAGTGCCATAGAAAAGGATTTATATTATACGTATTGGTAACTTATTTAGCAGAGGATGTCTATCCACATTAGCATGGATATAAACCTGTACTAGTATACTTTGGCACTTGAAAGAGATCAGTGATTTATAACAAAAGAGACAATGTACCATCTAGATAACTCATCCTACAATCTAGATGACTTAGGCAATATATCACTACAGTTCGTACTATCACTCTCCAAATATCTCACCTCCTACATTCCACGTAGCTTCCATAGTTTTGATAGGTCAAGATTTAATCTTTTCCTGAAAGGTGCCATGATTTCAGAATAATAGTTTGGAAGTTTAGATTCTAATTTGATTTAAAAATATTTTAAGTCATTTAGCTTTTTGTTGCCCTATGTGGTCAAAGTATATAATTATTATCCTATGTGTGTCATGTTAGTTATCATGTTAGTTTAGGATTGTTTCATCTATTTCTTAGGTTTTGTTTTTCCTTTAATAAGTCATTACTATAGTCTTTTAAATTTAAAGAGTATTTAAATTTGTATCTTTAATTTTATGTGGGTCTACTATTTGATTTATGAGTCATTAGTCAAAATCAACAATTTTATAAAGTTAAAGGTGTGAATTATAAATGTCATAAAAGATTCAAGTTATAAAAAGTATGAATATTTTGTTTTGGGTCCATTGTTGATATTGTCAAAAATTAAAAATCTCTCTTTCTAGATGCATTATCAGGTGAACCTGATATCCTGAGTCATATGTGTTAGTGGGAGTGTTTTGCCTTAATAAATGACATGCATATAATCTTCATCGAGACATCGACTGAGTGAAGCAACTTTATTTACTGGAGGCTGGAGGATACACAGAGGCTGGAGGACATTTGGTGTCCTCTCATGAATCACCTAAAATGGAGTCACACCATTGCTATGGTGACAAATTTTGGTGTGTTTATTTTCATGTTTTATAGTTTATTTTCAATAAAGTACTGAACATGATTTTCTAGTTTGGTACCTCCTAAAAAAGAATGTTGTGGGGAGAAAAAGAACTAAAGTATTGCTTGGTTCTTGAAAAAGGGTTTGTGGTAATCAAAGAAACCACTTAACTATATTAGAAACCTCCTAAAACCCTCTAGGTTCATAGTTAGCAGAGATAAATGTTCCTAACTCTTCTAGGTTTTTGGTAATCCTACAAAGAAAAATCAAGGTGACACCAAGACCTTGAAGCCACAAAGATGGCATGCCACCTTAGAAAGTTAGCAGGCTATATAGAGAGTGTAAATTTTTTACAGTGTTTGTAATAAAGGGGGGACCACTATTAAGAAATATGATGTTTATAGAAACAGTGTAATAAAGGGGGGAATTTCGGAAAAAAAATGATATTACATTATTTAGTTTAATTAGCTTTAGTTTGGTGATTTGTTATAGCTAGTTAGGTGATTAGATGATAGTCATTTTACACCTAATCATAACAGTTATAGGAGCATTGTTAGCATAGTGTTTAAGATTGTATTTAGCTTCGATTAAGTGAGTCTGTTAATTGGTTGATAGTTACCATAAGTATAGATACTTTGTATTGTATTTATATGAACCTACTCTTGATTAATAAGATGATCAATGTGTTTTGCTCCATCTTAGCATTATGCTCTTCATATTTCATCATAAAGAGCATGAAGATGTGGAAGGACATAATAGTTCATTAAAAGGAATCTTTGCACTAGAAGCTGACTTTGCTAAGAAGGTTGGGGTAAAATCCTACCACCTATAGCAAAGTTGAAATGTAGGACGCCTAGAGCAGTCATACCTATAGTGTGGAGATCTCAAAAAGTCTACTTGAGGGTGTATAAAGCTAAAAAGTCTCATTATTTATACTGGAAGGATCATACCAACATCAAGTCTGACAACATGAAATAATCGAGCAAAACCCTCTAAGGTACATATTTTTAATACAATTTTTTTTTAAACTTTGAAGCTATAAATACTATTTTACCTATAATTAATTTCCAAAAGTAAATTAAGGAAACACACAAATATGTCTGCACCCAAGTTGTTACTATCATATGCCTAACTCTTGAAAGGGCAAAATTTTGTTGCTTGGAAGATGAATATGTGAATGATTGTTCAATTTAAAGAATTATGGGGCATCATCAATAGAAAAGTGACCCATCCTACTAGACTTGATCAATAAAATAATTTTGATAAGTCAGATGTGAAAGCGCTCATGCTAATAACTCTCAGTATTATTGATGAAGTTCAACTGCATGCTCATGATGCACAAACATCGAAAGAGGCATGGGAAATTTTGTCCATAATTTATGACGTTAGTGACTAGACCAAAATCTTGCATCTACAATCACTTCTTCATACACTCAATATGAATTCAGGTGAAAAGGTTAAAGATTTCTTACGCTGGGTTGTAGAACTATGATTAGAAATTGTTGTGCTTAGAGAAAAGATCGAGGACAAGATGTTGGTTCTGATCATGCTAAGAGATCTCCCATCTAAGTTTTGCACATTCATCATGACACTCAACATTACCAAGTAAGTAGTGTCTTTCAAATAAATAATCAATTCACTTCAACAAGAGGAAGCAATTTAGTTTATGCATAAATAATTTGAGGACAAAACCCCGATCTCCAAGTAATAGTGTCTAAAATTCAAGAAGGGACCTCAAAATTAGCCACAACAACATCAACAACAACAGAAGACTGAGAAGACAAAGTGATGGTGTTAAATTTATAAAACCTACATGCATAATACTTATCATTGTTGGTATAATGCCTTAGCTCAAGGTCAATCTAGTTAAGAGGGTTCTTCCAATAAAGAAGATTCAAAGAAATCTAAAAGACATCCTTGATAATGGAATTAAAAAGGGCATATAGTAGCACAAAATCAAGAGGAAAATTAATCTAACGAAGAAGTAGTAGAAGAAGCATCATATGGAGCCCATGATGACCTTTTACTAGTCTCCCAAACCTTGACAACAATGAGTAATGTTTGGTTAATAGACTCTAGTGCTAGCAAGCACTTGATTGGATGTAAAGAACTCTTTGATTCACTAAAAACTCCCCCAGAAAGAGATCAAGTTTGAATTATTGATGATAAAAAGTATGGTACAGAAGGAATTAGATGTGTCACCATTCCTCTTGAGACAAGATGCAATGTTCTCACAAAGGTAATCTATGTCTCTGGTTTGACAACAAATCTCTTATTTGTCAATCAATTATTGAATCACAAGATAAAAGTAGAGTTTCTAATCCAGTAAGGCATCATATCATATCTCATTTCTTCAGAATGTTAGGTTATTTTTAAATCCTTCTTGAAATATCAATTATTTTCCTTAGATGTAGTTTCAACCAGTGAAGTTACACTCGTTGCCTCTATGGTAGAATCCACTACACTTTGGCACTACCGCTATGGGCATCTATCTATTGGTTCCCTCTTCTAGCTTAGTTATAAGGCAATGGTACACATAATTCATTATATTTATTATTATTATTTATCAATATGTTTTGGTTATCTTACATGTAAACAACATCAAGTTCCATTTGAGCCAAGTTCCTCTCATGCCAATGAATGTCTTGTTGTACATATTGATCTGTAAAGACCCTTGCTGATATCCTTTTGAGGATTTAGGTACTTTCAATTTTTTGTTGATGAATTTTCTCATAATACTTGGGTGTTCTTTCTCAAAAACAAGAGTCAAGCCCTTGCACATTTCAAGGCCTTGCATTAGCATGTTCTTACCCAATCTGTGAAGTGATTTGAACTCCTCTGCTTAGATCAAGGGGGGGATTCACATCAAAAGAACTCTTGGAATTCCTAAAGAAACATGGCATTAAGAAACAATTGAATTCTCCCTATATGCCTCAACAAAATGGAATAGTAGAATGATGTAATCATTTAGTCATGGAAATGGCTCATTGCATGCTATCCACTTCAAAGTTGATGGCACAATTCTGGGCAGAAGTAGTATAGATGGCTGCCTATCTTCTCAGTAGAGAACCAACAAAGATCTTGATAGACAAGACACTAGAAGAGGTATTGAGTGGTTTTAAACCATCAATTTCCCATCTTTGAGTATTTAGTTGTACTTCATATATGCATGTTCTAGATAAAAAAAGGAAGAAGATTGAACTAAAGACCCTCTAGTGTATTTTCTTGGTGTATAACACTACTTCCAAAGCATACCATCTCATGGATATTGAGATGAATAAGATTTATGAAATTCATGATGTGGTCTATGAAGAATCATAATTTGACTCATTGGCAAAAAAGGAGACAGACTGGACCACCTCTCATAGACTCTTCCCATAGTTAGATGATGAGCATGAAGAAGGTGAGCTACAAGAAGGAGAATTGGTTATTCATCTTGGTAATCTATAAGTTAGTTATTCATCAAATCAATAGCCATGTCAATGTCCTAAATGGATATATCCCATAATTAAGGAATCACACTTGAGCTCTAATCTAAACACTTCATCAGTTTTCAAACAAGAAGATAGGTGAGAGATGAAGTCAATCTTGCACTTACGAGTTTAGTGGTTGACATCACCTAACTAGAGATAGTTAGAGAGGCCTTAAGTCAACCTCAGTGGAAGAGAGTTATGGATTATTAATATGATACCCTCATAAAAAATGGCATGTGGGAACTTGTTGATCAGCCTATAGTGAAAAAATCCATTGGTTATAAATGGATTTTCAAAATAATGTACAAGGTAGATGGATCCATTGCCAAATACAAAGCATGATTTGTTGAAAAGGGTTATGCTCAGCAAGAGGACATTGATTATGAGGAGACATTTCCACCCACTATGAATATCAAGACCATCAGAGTTGTTTGTGCACTGGTAGCACTGTATGGATGGAAAATTTAACAGATGGATGTCAAGAGTGCTTTCCTGAATGGTGATCTGAAAGAAGTATAGATGAGCCAAAAAAAAGTTTTCATTGATGAAAAACATCCATAAAATTTATTTCATCTATTTAAGTCACTTTATGGACTTAAACAAGGACATTGGGCATGGTACATAAAAATAGATGATCACCTATTACAACATGGTTTCATTCATATCCCCTCTTATTCCAATTTGTATATCAAGAAGGTTGGTATAAATATTGTCATTTTTGTTTTGTATTTGGATGATCTTTTAATCACTAGTAGTTTAGATGATCTTGTTGATGCAGTATAGAATGATCTAAAAAAACCTTTTGACATGACTGATTTGAGGCTATTACATTACTATCTTGGCTTGGAGATATGGTAGAAATAGAATCACATCTTTATCTCCAAAATGAAATATGCCAAGACACTCCTAGAAAAGTAAATAATGTTAGATTGTAAACCTGTTTTAACACCAATGGAGAAAGGTTTAAAAACATCTCAATTCTAGGATTCCCCTCATGTAGATGCAACTCTCTATAGACAACTAATTGGGAGACTAATCTACTTGACCTACACCAGACCAGATATATTTTTTGCTATGAGATATCTTTCCAGAGTTATGCAAGAATTGAAGAAATGTCACTAGATTAAAACAAAACATGTTTTGAGATATTTCTTGAGGTACACTTTGTAGACATCCAATTCCTAACACCATTTGTGATGAAATTGTCAATCTTACTCGAATTGCACTCAAATGCGCATTTAAGGTCAAAATCTATAAAATGTCCTAAATGGTTTGAACTCATCCCTTACAAGTGCCAATTTAGGTCAAAGTATCCATAATAGGGCAATGCATTTTATGGGCCAACTAACTTTGATCAGATCATTTCGAGTCAAAATGACCATTTCACCATTTAGTGCTCTAGATCACTCTTTTCTTCTAATTCATTGGTACATGTCATGTACCTTTATTATTTTCTATTGGCAAAATCATAAATGGGAATATTGTTCCAATGCATCTAGTATCACCTTCTAATTCTTCCCAAGTCAAATTATGACCCAATAATATGACTTTTTGACCATTTTGATTAGTGGAGGGCCAATTTTAAAATAATTGCACAAATGTTGATTAACCTTTTTTTAAGGCTAATTAATCAAAATCAAGAGCTTAAGTGGATTTTCCATGAGAGTTGTTGAATATTTCCTTTTGAAAATTGATTCTTATTATCTACATCACCTAGTGACATCATCTATGGGGTTGCATCCATCAAGGTATAAGTGCATAAAATATCAGAATTATGGGTCACCCATGCCTAGTTAATGCCTCCCATGCCTCTTTAATGTTTATTTATCTTGAGGATATTTATGGATTTAATTCAAAATATTAGGATTATCCTCAACCACAGATCTCAATCTCGAGATGGATGGTTTGGTCAATCCTGAAAAATATGAAAAATATATAAATAGAGAGGCCATGGACATCATTTCTAAGCTATTTTGGTGCAAGGTTATTTTGCTCAAATATCTTCAAATCTTGAACATTGCAAAGTTATAATGCTAAATTATTTTCACAAAGCTTCATTGATAGGCTAGTTTAGTGGTTTAAAATAAAGAGCCTAGGTTTTATGGAGTGTTCTTGAGGCATTGGAGGAGCTTACCACCATTGTTGATAAAGACAAGGATGCTTAATGAGGGGATAAAATGTTTTTGAGCCACATGGGTATGGTGAATCCATTTGTAAAGGTAATATGGTGTTTCTTTCTTTTATTTGTTTCTTGTAATACTTTGTAATTCCCATAGGAATAGATAGGCTTGGTTAGTTAGTTATTTATGCATGTTTCATGGTTTATGGACTAATTCTTAACTAACTTGCTTTGTAATCCTCCCTACATCTTGGCATGCCCAGTGGGACAAGATGCATCCTACACCTAAAGGAGATCCTTCTGTAACCTTAAAAAAACTATTTGAGCTTTTAAAACTTTTGAAAATTTGTTTTCTAACTTTATTTTTCCATGTTTGGTTGCCACAGGTTTTACACAGTAATTGACATCTGTACAAATACTGACATTAGTTACTTGGCTTAACCAATGTCAATTAGTAGAACTGACATCAGTCAGAACTGAGTTAGGTGTAACTAATGTCAGTGGTATTGATCGACATCGATCGCTATGTTTTTCTAAAAATATAGACATGATACATACTTTTACAATGTTTATTGTTTTAAATTCAAAAGGGATACAAAACTAAAGGACATGCTAATAATTTTTCTTCAAGATCAAGTTTAAAATTTGTTCAAAACATGTTTAAATCACTTTTGCATGCTTAAAATTTTATTATGAACATTGTTTTGCTGTTTGACAAAGAATTTTTAGAAGTTTTTGGTAAATGTTTTCAAAGTTTACAACTAACACCAAGGCATCAAACAAACACCACCAAACATTTCATTCGGGATTAAAATTTAACACACTTGTCAATTCTTGTTTGTAATAGTTGATTAGATCAATCTTGTTTGGAAAAAAGAGGTATGTTGTGGGTATGCTCTTCCATTTGTCCCATATAAGGAACCCTTGGAATCAAAAGTGCCATTCCTATTGAAAATAGCCTAGTCCAAGGTTTATAAAGAATGTCACCTAAAGCACTTGCCAAAAATTTGATAAAGTGTGAGTGATCTTGAAAATGACCCTAAAGTCTTTCTACTTTTTTATTTCTTTATTTTCATGCAAACTTGGCTTGTGAGGGGGACTTCATCACCTCCCACAAGTTTTTAAGGGAAGTTTTGACCCAAGATTTCACCTCCTGACATTGACTTCATTTAACTTCTTTAGAGTTGCACACAAGACGTAGCAGCACTTTAGACATCGCACTACACTAAATGAATAGTAGGATGTAGTAGTTTCATAAAGGACTAGACCTTTTTCAAAAAATCCAAGTGATATGGACCCAAAATCCATGTTTTTATTTTACATTGTTTGGCATGAAAGTAATTGTGTAATTGATTCCCCTAGAATGATTAAAACCTTGATAGTTTAGTAGATCCCACATTGCCATACCTTGTTAGTTTAGACTTAAGACATTTGTTTTTTTGTTATTATCTTACTTGGTCTTGATTTGTGTCTAAATTGATTGTTAATTCAATGAACTTAACCAAAACACATTGTCCTCAATTTTCTTGGCCAAGGGAGGCATTACACTATCCAAATGGAAAATTCATCTTTTCCTTGTTAAATTTGTTGTCAAAATCTTTGTGTCATGACATCCACTTTGGTTTAGTGTTTTTACCCAATTGAGTTTAAAACTTTTACCCAATTTATTTAAATCCTTCATTTATAGTCCACATTAAAAATTGAACCTTTCTTATTTCTAAGGGTTGGTGCATCAAAGTGGGTTCACCATTTGTGCACTAAGCTTATTTTAACTTGGGTTTAATTATCTATTTGGATTGAAGGTCATTTATTAAGACTCAAAATCACATTATCATCTTGGTGGACTCTAGTCATCTTACATATTGCTCACACTTTGGGTCATATAACATATTTTATCCTACTAGAATCATGTGGTGATGTTGTGATGCCCATTTGGTCCTAGATTTATACTTAGTGACTCACGTATGTCTTTGCATCTTGAGTTGTGTAGTTCATTTTGTCTTCTTCATAATCTAGAGAGCTTTCCTATAAATTTCTAGGGTTAACTTGTTGAAGTTGAAACTAGCTTTTGTAGTGTGGGCGTATCACAAATATCTATGCTTTGGTGTACTAGTTTTCACCTTGGGTTTTTGAGTTACCTTAATCTCTTCTGATAAATATGATTTCAACTTTACCAAAGGTTGAATAATTTTGTTAAACAAATCTTCTAAATTATGTGTGGTTTCAAACCACCTTCACTTATAGTCTCATTGGTACATTGGTTATTTGTTTAAAAGAGAGCCAAAACATATTTTAATTGGTTATCAAACATTGGTCCCAAGTTAGTCAAACTGGTACAATAGCTATTTTTAGACATGACTCAAAGGTTCACTCATAGTGGGGCCTCTTATGGCCTTAGTTATGAGGATGAGAAATTTTATGATGGTCAAAATAACCCCATTATTTTTTATGATATCACCATAATAGTAGGATTTGAAGATGATTACAATGAATATCAACCCCAAGAAGATCAAGATAAATCCCTTCTTAGATTGATAGAATCAGGTGCTAATCTACCTTCTGACTTTCCTATGGAACAATTACATACCTTGGCTAGAGAAGGAGAATAATGATAGTAAGAGCAAGATTTTTCACAAATAGACATACCTTCTTCTTTTAAAAAAGGAAAAGAAATAAAAATAAAGTCAAAACCCACAAATATAGATCTTGTAGATAAGATCAAGATAATAATTCAGTGATATGTAGATCAACTTATCACAAACTTCAATGACTCCCTAGTTGCCACTTCAATTCACAATAAGGCTTCGAAAGAACATGAAGATATGGTGGATAGTAAGCAACAAATATTGGTCGAGCACATTACCATAGTGGATCAAGGTAATCTAAATGAATAGTTAAAGTCACAAGAGACCATACAACATGTTTCATTTAATACAAAGCATACATTTTTCAATCATCAAGAACCTTGTGTTATTTTACAAACTCAGAAACCCAAACATTCAATTTGAGTTGACAAAATCCTCGAACAAACTAAAGATTGGTAAATAAACATAGAAATTTCCAAAATGAAAAAAAAACACAAAATAACCAAATTCAAGGAATTTTTTACAATCCAAGAATCAATGGCCTATATTCTCAACTCAAGCAGCAAATCAGAACCAAATCATGGATCAAAAGGTATATGGTCCTTATAGATCCATACAAAATTAGGGGCACATTCTACCCCAATAGTAATAAAACTAGGGGCACATTCCACCCTAACAACAACAAAAGTATGGGCACATCCCACCCAAACGATGATAAAACTAGGGGCACATCCCACCCCAACAACAACAAAACCAAGGGCACATTCCACCCCAACAACAACAAAATCAAGCGCACATTCCACCCCAAAAACAACAAAACTAGAGGCACATTCTACCCAAACAACAACAAAAATAAGGACACATTTCACTCCAACAACATATTATCCAATACACAAATGCACCAAACATGCAAGAACGGAATTCTAAGAAGGAAATTATCCAAACATTGGAAACAAATAATAGAGTCAAAAAGTGTAAATTTGATGAGATATGCCCATATCCATTTGACTTATCTATTCTGAAAAACCCATTTCCACCTCACTTTGAGGCACCAAAATTCAACAAATACAAAGGGAAAGGAGATTTGTGAGAACACATTCAAGCATTCTTTGTCTTGTGTCAATTTGTTGCTTATAGTAGTGAGTACTTACTACAACTATTTTCTTGAAGTTTACTGAGACAAGCTCTTGATTGGCTACTTAAACCACCCAAGGGATTATTTATTGATTGGAATGACTTACCAAAAAAGTTTATTAACCATTTATGATAAAACATAGAACATAAATTTACTATTTATAAAGAGAAGAGCATTGGCAGGCTGGTTTCAACACAATTTACTAGACAAAGAGTTGGCTGATATCTTTGCACAGAATTTGCATCCTAAATTTGTACATAATCTATAGTTATCTTGTGCTAACTCATTTGAATAAATTATAGACAAAGGAGTGTAGATTGAGAAGGGTCTTACTAATAGGGGCCTTGTTAATATCTTCACATAATGACAAGCATCTAATTGGACTAAATCACAGACTCCTCAAAATGTTACGTAGGATAAGTCTAAGGATCTTCAAAAAAATAAGAACATGGTTGGAAATAGGGTGATAAAAATAAGACATGTACAAATGGTACAGACTATGCCTCCTCCAAATATACAATTAACTCCATCAAAGCCACTACCTACTTTGTAAATATAACCTCCATGAAGGATGTTTCATAACAATTTTAGATTCTTTAGCAAGTTCAGAGAATTGGTTGAAGTAGTATTACAAAAGCTCATTATAGATAACCTAATTATATGGCCAGTATCAAGGCAATTTCCTCAAGATCATCCAAAACCAGACTAATACAAAGAGAATGAATGGTGTAACTTTCATTGTGTTGTTGGTCATAGTGCATATCATAGCATTTAATTATGACATATTATTAAGGAATTCATTGAAAATGGTGAGATGGAAATTAAGTTGGATCCTAATCAGGACACAAATCAAGATATGGGAATCTACAAAGACCCCTTTCCTCGACATGATCCAACACCACTAAGAAAAAATCAAAATGGTCAAAATCAAGGACAGAGGTAGAATCAAAACCAGCAATAGGATCAGAATCGTAATGAGTATAATCGAGATCATGATCCCCACACTAATAATGTGGCTTATAACAATGTACCTTACAACTAAAATAACATTATGGGATGAATTTTTGTAACCCGCATTACCACTACTATTATACACCACGTGGCCAATCTCATGTTCCTTGTAACATGAGTCCCATCATTATAGGGTCATCACCCTCTCCCCCTAGTAACCCTCTCCCCCTAGTAATACCATGATGAGTTTGCATCATCATGTTTCTACTCCATTTGCATGAGTTACTAATCTTGAACAATAGTACCATTATTCTAGAGGCTCCTCATTGACCCAAAATTAAATAAATACCATTAATCCTCCATGAATCACCATCCAAGGCCCTTTGCCTCACTCTTCTAATTATAGTGACTCCTTGCCACCTCTAGGTTATGCAGTTAAAACTAGATGCCCATGAGTTACCATCCAGGGCCCTTCATCCACTTCCTTCCATATACCCAATGAGAACATTATGCCAATGGTTCCAAAGTTGAATATTGTTCCAACAAAGACTAAACTAGTTAATTCCACAATTCAAATGACTTATAGTATAATGGACCAATTGGATAACACCCCTGCACAAATTTCCATATTAGAACTCTTACAGACATTTGATGTCCATAAAACCATCCTCAATAAACATTTACAAGAGTCTATTGTGCCTAGTGATATAACCCTTGATCAGTTCCAGAACCTAGTTGGCTATTTGTCTTCATTTTGACAAATAGAATTTGATCAAAAGGACATTTCCACCCTTAGCACAAACCACAATAACCCACTATACATTGATATAATCATTATGGATCATAAGATCAAGTGGGTCCTTATAGATAATGGTTCAGCGATGGACATCATATCTCTTAAATTTGTGTGACGATTGGGTTATATGGACAAAGACATTCAGCTAGAGACTATTACCATCAAGGTTTATGACAACATTGAGAGGGAGTCATCCAATACAATTTGGTTTCTAGTAATGGTTGGGGCTATTTATCATCACACATTATTCCATATCATGGATATTGAGCTTCTTTATAACATACTTCTTGGACACCCTTGGATACATGAAGTATAGGCAGTTCTATCTACTCTTCACCAATGCCTTAAGTTTCCCCATGATGGGATTGAGGTTAATATTCCCATTGATCAGTAGCCATACCAATATCGCAAACATATCAAAGAAAAGTTTTGAAATTATAACTATTACCTAGGTTCTACATTCATTGCAAAGAAAAACACATCCATCATTTCTCATCCATCTCCATCTAATTATATAGACCTTGGTGATCTAGCCTCCACCTCAATTGATCCATTTCTTGTAGCTTTGGCCAAGTAGGTGATTATTAAAGACGTAGGCATTTCCATGTATCATTTGAAAGATGTCCTCCATATTTCAATATTACCAAAATCCCCTAAAAAAATTGGTAAGCCTAAAACATCCTAGACTCCTAATAGACTAGATTAGGTTTGGCAACCAAAAAAGAAGCAACCAAATCCACTTGTGGTTTTTGTATCTGCAATCACACCAAGAAAAAATAGAGAGTATTTTACCGAGGGACATTGGTTATATTATAAGGGCCTTGTAGATTATTTTTAGAATCTAAATTATCCTATCCTTAACAAGATAATGGATCATCTTGACTATATAGGGAAAGCCTTGGCCCCCAGGTGTAAGGAATTCTAGAGCCCTTATTAGCTAGAGTTGTCAATGGGAATCATGGTCTAGGATTTCAACCATCAGAGGATGACCTCATAACATTTGGTAGTGATTCTTTCAAAGTGACTGGTAACAAGGCTCCTAAAAGTGACATAATGTCCCATTATAGCCTTTTTGATGAGTTTGTTGAATCAAATTTATTTGATTCAAATGCCATATTGACCATAATACCTATTGGAGCTTCCCATCCTAAAGAAAAAACCTATTTGAGTGGTGCTTCCCTTCTTGAAGCAATACATTATATCCTTACCATTGGTACTTCCTGTTGTCCCCCAAAAATATCACTCATTTTTGGGACAACACTTGAAATATTTTGGTCCTATAGACTAAATTTGTCTCTTCCATTTTCAAAATTTGTCCTGGGCATTTAAATTCCTCATTTTTCAAGCTTCTAAAAAATCTACAGACTCTGCAGGCTTAAATCTACGGACTCTGTAGGCTTAAATCTATGAACTTTGCAGGCTTGAATCTACAGACTCTGCAAGCTTAAATCTACGGACTCAGCAAGAAGAGAAAATCTACGGACTCTACAGACCAAGTTTAATGGGCTTTATAGGTTGATTTCTACAGACTTGATTTCTACGGACTCTGCAGGCAGGTTCATTTCTCCAAGTTCGATGGGCTTCATAGGTTCTATAGGCAGGTTCAACCAAAAGAATCAGTTTCTAACACTTGGTCATTTTCAGGATTGTTTTAGTGCCATGGTTCAATCAAAAGTCTTCATCAGCAAGCATCTAAGCAAAGAAGGCTTAAATCATTGAACCATTGAACCACTTTGGTTCAAAGGTTCAACGAGTTCCATAGGTTCAACACTTTTAGTTCAATCAGTTCAATGCTTTCAGTTTAATCGGTTCGTCTGCTTTGTTTCAATGTTTTGGTTCATCCTTTGATTCAATAAAATGGTTCATCAATTAGTTCAAGGCTTTGTTTGAACCGTTGAACCAAAGCTTGGTTCAAAATTTGATTCAATGTCTTTTGGTTCAAAGCTGGGTTCAAACACATGGTTCAAAGGCTTCATTTGAACCATTGAACCAAAACTTGTTTCAATAGTTGGCTCAAACAAATGGTTCAACGACTTAGTTCATCCACTTGGTTCATCAGATTGGTTCAACATTTGGTTCAACCAAGCAGTTCATTGCTATGGTTCAATGAAGTGGTTCAACAGAGCGGTTCACTCAAACAATTCAAAGGAGCAGTTCAAATGCAAAAGTTCAAAGAGCCTCCCAAAGGAGAAAGTGCCCTTGCAGAGGGCACTTAAATAAAAAAAGTACCCTTCAGAAGGGTCATTTTCAAAGAAGCCTCAAAAGGTAAATTCTTTCAAATTTCTATTTAAGGCATTTGAAAAAGACTAAGGCAAGAAGCAATTCCTTCGAACTTTTTGTCTGAAGGAATTCCTTCAGACAAAAAGCCCAAAAGAATTCAAAGAAGTTGCGGGAAGAAAGCCCAAAGAAATAACCAAGGCAAAAGTGATAGGAACATTTTTCGTGGACTTTTTGTCCACGGGAAATTTTTGAATTTTTCTAGGGAAAATGCCTGCAGGAAACCCGTGAAAGGCCATTGAAGGACCCCAAAGGGAAGGTGCCCTTGTGGGGGACTCCTGACTGCCGAATAGAAGGACACTTCCCTGAAGCCAAAGGGTCACCTTCCCTTTGGTAATATGTAAAACAAGAAGCCCAAAGGTCATTTAAAGACCACCCAAAGGGAAGATTCTTTCCAGGAAAGTGCCAAATAGAAAAGCTGAAGAAGGACCAAGGGGTGACACGCCCGAAGACGTCAAATTCAACACAACTAGCCATTGAAAACATAGTGACTGGTTCACGAACATCAATTTTAAATATCTTAAAATAGCCATTGATCCTTTGAATCTACAGACTTGAATGCATTCACAAAATTCAAGGCCAAGACCAACAGAAAGCAAGGAAGGAACAGAATAAAAAATTGAATTTAGGACCTATTTCAATTAACCAAAAAAGGAGGAATGTTGAACGTAGGATCAGATCGCAGGTGGACATTGAAATTTGCAAACTTTCAATAGCGTGACTTGTTTCTCTGCATTGATAAAATCAAATGGGTAAATGCCCCTAAGTTCCAGCCTATCTTCTTAACAGAGTCCAACGCAACATGATGTGTTAATGTTCCTGAGTCCTTCTTGAAGAGGCTATATACAGGACTCTCTTCTATTGTAAATGGATCTCTTTTTGACAATCATAATGAAACTCTACCCAAACTTCAAGGCACTTCTGAGACTTCAAGCTCATTTTGTTGATCATATTTTGTTATTGGAATAAGAAAGCAAGTGATTTTTTAGACTTTGTGCTGTGATATCTTTGTTATTGGGGAAATTGTTCTTATGTCTTTTTCCTTAATATATCTTCTATTCCTTTAATTCAACAAGCAAAATTAGTGACAGTAGTTAGGAAGGTGTCCTGAAGAGTCAAGTGTGGAGAGACTTTGTGCCCCCATAATTACCTTTAGTGTGTTTTCTTTTAATTTTTGTGCAAAGGACTTTGGAAAGACTTTGTGCCCTCATTGTCCTTCGTACCTTACTCTTGAGAAATTCAGGTGAAGACTTTGTACTGCCTCTCGATTTGCTAGTTATTGCATCCTTTGCTATATTTTGCATTTACTACCAAGAGTATTCTTGTGGTTTGCTAAATAGTACAACTGAAAGAAGAGGAGTGATGTCTATCATTTCCCTTCAGTTTTTCCTTTGATTTGCATGCATCATCTCTGAAGAAAGAGAGATGGATGGTTTGTCCTACCCTTGAGTATTATTTTCTATTTATATATATATATATATATATATATATATATATATATATATATATATATATATATATATATATATATATATATATATATATATATATATATATATATATATAGGGAACCTCCCCTTAATGACAGGAGAGATTAGTCCTCTTATGATGTGGTAAACCTACACATTTGGATGACTAATCTTCTTACTTTGGCTGATCAGACCTATTTTGTTTATCAGTACGCTGATCGACAAAATATTTAACCAACAGTTTTTGGCAACTCCATTGGGGATATACCCATTATCTATTTATAATCTATCCATTCACCTCCACACTAACTAGGAAAGAATGCATAGTTTAAAGCCTCAAGCTTTAACTGAAGCAAGGTCAATTCTTTTCATTTTTGTTTCATTATCTGGCAGATTCAAGGTATACACGAAGCCAAAGGGCTTAAGGTATCATTGACATTGTATTTGAGTTGGTACAACAAAGTGATTTTGATCTATTTCCTTCACCATCTCGTCTCCAACGAACCAAGAGCTTTCCTCCTACTAAAATCAAATCTCCATTTTGAGATGAAGTATCTACTTCTGTTGTTGATAAAGCTTTGCCAATAATTACCCCTCTGAGATTTGTTATCCCTCCTTTTCATAATCCTACAATAGTAGTTCAAGGCCCTTTGGGTAACACTTTTGGTCCTCTCAATCTTACTCTACCTCTACATGAGCTTCCACGCAGTTCAAGGAATAATTTATCCAAATTCTATGGTGATGGGAAAGTTCATCCTGATGAACACATTGTAGCCTTCAGCATAGCTTGTGGAGTAATCAGAGTAGAATTTAAAGATGTAGCAGTCAAGCTTTTTATAGAAACATTACAAGGTGTTGCTGCAGATTGGTTTTATCATCTACAGGCTCAGTCAATGATTGATTGGAATACTCTCAAAGATAAATTTGAAGCTATATTCAAACCTATAGAAGATGCACATGCACTTCTGGCTCAACTTACATAGATGAAAGAAGAGCCTTATGAGCCTATGAGAGACTTCATAGCCAAATTTGACAAATTGATAAATATAATTCATGTAATTGCTCGACCTATAGCTAAGAATCTCAAATGCTTTTTCATTAATTCTTAGTTACTTGAAGTAAGTTTTCTCTTGAGATGTGCTGGTCAAATAGATCTTGCTACAACTCAACATTTGGCCACTGAGGTAGAAGATGATCTCATCTTAGCAGGGAAGATAAGAAGAGACCCAAATAATTTTTTTTGAATATTCATCTACAAGCACCACAAATCCAATGGTGAAAATATTGACAAATGAGTTGCTTGCTCTCAAAAAGCAAATGGCTCAAGGAATGTCTTCTGCTCTTTCATACAGAAAGACATTCCCAAATCAATCATATAAGGGTAATGTTGCCAGGAATCAAGGGCAATAGAATTGCCTTCCTTCCCCACAAGGGAAACTTGCCCTGGAAGCTCCTCCAACCAATTCAATAATGAAATATCTTGAAGCAGAATTAGAGTTCTCTTTTTAGCCTAAATTGAATCAAGAAAATGACGATGATCTCCTTAAAGGCAACCAAGAAGAATCATCTGGAAACTCCCACATTGGTTTCCTAAACTACCAAGATGAACCCAGAAGCAAAGGAGAATCTTTTGATGGATCATATGCAGTGTTTACTAGGTCTAAAAACCAATTAGTCTAGTAAGCTAATAAAGGGAAGACAAAATAGCAACCTCAGCCATTAGTCACAATTGCTAAGCATGGAACCATTCTACCTTTTCAGTCAAAGGATCTAGTAATCACCTAAAAGACAAATACATCAATTTTACCTTCCCCTTCTACTTCAAATTTGCAAACTAGCCCACCTCCCATCCCTCCTAAAACTCAAAAAGTTGAAGTACCTTCTCTGTACCTAGCTCGATTAAGCCATTTGACATAATTGATCATGTCAAAAAGACAAGAATACAAATGTCTAAGTTTGAATATTTTTAGTCTAATCCTGATCAATTGAATAAGCTCGTCTAATATGTCAAGAACCAAATCATCCCAGCAGGACAAAAAGTGAAAAAGGTAATTCTTGATTCTCCAAAAAACATGCCTATTCCAAATAATCTGGTCATTACTCCCCCAGCTATTCCTGGAAAAATATAACCTTTCTATGTTTCCCTATTAATTAATGGCCACAAGCTGAATAATTGTATTATAGACTCAGGCGCGTCTGCCAATGTCATACCTACTAAAGTAGCTGAGTCTCTTGGTCTCACACTGACCAAGACATTTGGGAGATGTTTCTCCATGAAGAACAAGCAAGTACCATTGCTGGGACAAATCAAAGATGCCTAATTTGCATTTGCAACCTTTCCAGACAAGAGAATCAAGATGACTATCTTGGTGGATGACGTCCCAGCATCTTATGGCATTTTTCTTGGATGAAATTTTTGCAAGGACGTGGGAGGAGAACTAAGCATGGCTTTGTCTGAGGCAAGGATCCCTGTCCAAGGTGTAATGAAGAGGTTGCTCCCTGAAAAAGAGGCAAAATATGTGGTCACCCAGACATCAGCTCCTGAAGCTCAATTTTTTTTGAATCCACAGGTATGGGTAGCTATTTTTTATCCATAGATGAAGTACATGAAACACCTGATATAATTCTTGAAAGGATTAAATCAGAAATCAGTTCAACTAGAACAACAGAAGAACTAGTAGGTTGTAATACAGATGAACAAAGATCCTCCATCTCTGATGAAGGAAATTTTAAAGAAAAATCAGTATCAGATGAGATATAGACTTTGGAATTCGATGGGATTTATTCCTCTACCAGTTCAGGAGCTAGGATTGTGTTGATATCTCCTCAAGGAGATATGTTTCCTTCATCTTACAAACTATAATTTAGCAACACTAACAATACAGCTAAATATGAATCTCTGCTGCTTGGAATGAATGTTGCTCAAGAAAAAGGCATGAAGTTTCTTCATGCAAAATGGGATGCTGAATTAGTGGTTTGTGAAGTAAGAAATATTTAAAAAATCTACAATGAGAGATTATGCCACTATTTCAACTTGGTTTGGGACCAAATTGAAAGCCTTGATGCTTTCAACATCTCTGCCATACCTAGAGAGTCTAATGATAGAGCTAATTCACTTACTATTTCAGAGACTCTCTTAGTTCCTCATTTAGATTTCAAAGAAGACAAGTATACTATTGAGCTGATCTATAGACAAAGTGTTCTTAACAATTTTGATTATTGGCAAGTATTCAATGATGACCATCAAATCATTGCCTTCCTAGAATGAAAAGACAATTTTGAACAACTACGTTTCGAAGGTAGTGAACCTCAAAAGTATAAATTAGCCTCTGAATCCAGTTCAGATATTAATGAAGAATTTTTACAGATGAAAGGAAAAAAATTCCCAAAGGCTTGGTTTCTTTGGAGAAGTTGTTTGACAAGCATGTTAGATTCATCAAACAATAGCAAATAGATTCATGTTTCTCTTAGGGATTCGATCTAGTGAATCTGACCACTGAAGAAAATCCCAAGATGGTTAACATTGGTAAGTGATGCACCACTGAAAAAAGATTCAAGTTCACCTCTTTACTCCGTCAACACATAGATGTCATAGCATATTCTTATGAAGACTTGAAGTCTCTCAGACTAAATGAAATCTGCCATGACATTCCTCTCAAGGCTGACTCAATGCCATACAAGTACAAATCTAAATAGTATAGTTTTAAAATATCAGGGACTATTCTATCTAAAATACAAAAAAGGTTAAATGCTAGAATCATCTTCCCAATCCATCATTCCAAATGGATTGCAAACATAGTGCCTAGAAAGAAGAAGAATGGAAAAATTTACATTTGTTTAGATTTCAGGAATCTGAATCAAGCATCTTTGAAGCATAATTATCCTTTTCCAATTATGGATCAAGTGCTTCAAACAGTGATAGGTTCATAAATGTTATCAATGCTGGATGGCTTCTCAGGATATAATCAAGTTGAAGTTGGTAAAGTAGACCAACACAAGACTGTGTTCACCACACCTTGGGGTACATTTATATACAAAAGAATACCTTTTGGTTTAATAAATGCTAGTGCTACCTTTTAGAGAGCAATAGATTTGGATTTCAAAGATGAGATTGGTAAATTCATAGCGGTATACCTTGATGACTTGACTATCTTTTCAAAATGTTGATCTGATCATGTACGCCACTTACAACAAGTGCTGGAGTGCTGCTGCCAGAATGGTATTTCCTTGAATCCCAAGAAGTCTATTTTTGGAGTAACAGAGGGGAAACTCCTTGGACACATTGTGTCCAAAGAAGGCATAAAGATTGACTCAGATAGATTCAAGTATATTCAAGAGCTTAATTTTCCTACAAGCAAAAATGTTGTTCATTTTTTCTTCAGAAAGGTGAATTTCTTAAGGAGATTCATCCCTGAATTTGCTGAGAAGACTACACACATTGTGAACATGATGAAAGGAAAGACCATCTTTCGCTGGACTAAAGAAGGCAAGTCAGCATTTTAGGATATCAAAACCGCCATTGCTCATGCCCCTACCTTAGTTTGTCCAAATTACAACAAAGATTTCATCATATACAGCTGTGCATCTAAACATACTCTTTCAGCAATTCTTGTTCAATAGGACAGGGAAGGTATGGAATCTCCTATCTCTTTCATGAGTTGTCCTCTCAAAACCCATGAGATGAAGTATTAAAATGTAGATAAGCATGTTTATGCATTGGTGAAAGCAGTCAAATATTTTTGCTTCTATATTTTGAATTCACACATTACTGCCTTAGTTCCCGACACTACAGTCAAGTCTATATTAACTCAGTAGGAGTTTGGATGGAAAAGAGGTAATTAGATTGCAAATATCCAAGAGTTTGATCTAGACATCAAGCCAACAAAGCTGGTCAGGGGTAAAGCCTTATGCCAATTAATTGTTGACAATAAGCCAGAAGACACACAGCATGAAGAAACTGAAGTGGAAGAGACACCAACAGTCCTTTTTGTCTCCACTACCAATGAGTGGTATTCAGGTATCACTCATTTCCTTACTTATGGTGAATGCCCTACTCATTTGTCTTACAAATAAAGGAGGAATATCAAGTTTAAAGCTACCAATATTGTCCTTTGGGACAATGGCTTATACAAGAGAAGCATAGATGGAGTATTCCTTCGCTGTGTAGACAAAGACCAACAAAGCCAAATTTTAAAATCTTTCCATAATATGGCCTATGGAGGACATTTTTTTTTCTTATGACTGCTCACAAGATTTTGTGAGCTAGGTATTACTGGCCAACTCTTTTCCAAGATGCATATAAGTGGGTGAGAAAATGAGAACTCTGTCAACAATTTGTTGGAAGACCCATGTTAGCTGCTATGCCTCTCAAGCCAGTGATCATAGAAGAACCTTTCCAATAATGGGGGATTGATTTTATTGGGATAAGAAACCCATCTTCAAGTGATGGACATGATTATGTCCTTACAACAACTGACTATTTTACCAAGTGGGTAGAATCAATCCCAACTAAGCATGCTACTTCAAAAGTTATATGCAACTTCTTCAAAGAGAATATCATTTCCAGGTTTAGAGTTTTAATCAAAATTGTTACTGATAATGCACCTTGTTTCACCTCTCAAGAGATTACACAATTCTATTTCCATTATGGAATTATACTCTCTCACTCTTCAGATTATTTTCCACAAGGGAATGGACAAGCTGAATCCAGCAATAAGAACCTGGTAACTATCATCAAGAAGCTAGCAAATGACATTTAAAGGACATGGCACAAAGCATTGGTTGATGCTCTATCAGAAGATAGAATCACACCAAAAAGGGTAATTGGTATGTCTCCTTTTCAACTTCTTTATGGTATCAATGCTGAGATACTAATCACCTTAGAATTGCCAGCCTTGAAATTGGCAAAGGCAATTGAAGATCAGACATATGAAAGTTCTCTTGATAAAAGAATCATGTGCCTAACTGAGCTAGAGGAATAGAGAACCATGGTGGTGGACAAAATTAATGCTCATTAAAGTCTGGTAAAGAAACTCTTTGACCAGAAGGCTTGAAATCATGATTTCTAGATTGGGGATCAAGTCTTGTTGTGGGACAAAAGGAGAGAACCAAAAGGGATGCATGGAAAGTTTGACTCCCTTTAGAGAGACCCATTTATAATTCATCAGCACATTGGTGAAAATAATTTTTTGATGAAATATCCAAATGGTACACTCTTTTCTCTACCTCACAATGGGCAACATCTGAAACACTTCAACTCTTAAAGTATCAGATCATTACATTTGTATATATGTATATTTGTACAGTTTTTAATTCTATTTTGTTTTGTTTGTTTCCATTTTTTATGCCTTCCATTTTTGAGTAGAATGACTCTGGAGCCCAATGGTACATATGAAGACACTAGAGATTCTGGATTCTACTCCTTTTAATTCTTTTTACAATTGACAGAAGTTCTCCAACTGGAGTCAGCTGTTGTCCCCCAAAAATATCACTCATTTTTGGGACAACATTTAAACTATTTTGGTCCTACAAATCAAAATTGTCTCTTCCCTTTTAAAAATTTGTCCTTGGCATTCAAATTCATCATTTTTCAAGCTTCTCAGAAATCTATGAACTCTGTAGGCTTAAATCTATGGACTCTACAGGCTTGAATCTATAGACTCTGCAGACTTAAATCTACAGACTCAGTAGGAAGAGGAAATCTACAGACTCTGCACACCAAGTTCAATGGGCTTTATAGGTTGATTTGTATAGACTTGATTTCTATGGACTCTGTAGGCAGGTTCATTTCTCCAAGTTCAATGGGCTTCACAGGTTCCACAGGTGGGTTCAACCAAAAGAATCAATTTATAACACTTGGTCATTTTCAGGATTGTTTCAATGCCATAATTCAATCAAAAATCTTCATCGACAAGCATCTAAGAAAAGAAGGCTTAAACCGTTGAACTATTGAACCACTTTGGTTCAAAGGTTCAACAAGTTCAATAGGTTCAACACTTTCGGTTCAATCAGTTCAATGCTTTCATTTTAATCAGTTCTTCTGCTTTGTTTCAAAGTTTTGGTTCATCCTTTGGTTCAATTAAGCAGTTCATCAATCGATTCAAGGCTTTGTTTGAACCGTTGAACCAAAGTTGGTTCAATGGTTGATTCAACATCTTTTGGTTCAAAGGCTTCATTTAAACCGTTGAATCAAAACTTGGTTCAACGATTGGTTCAAACGAATGATTTAATGACTTACTTCATCCGCTTGGTTCATCAGCTTGGTTCAATGTTTGGTCCAACCAAGTGGTTCATTGCTGTGGTTCAATGAAGTGGTTCAATGGAGTGGTTCACTCAGATGGTTCAAAGGAGTAGTTCAAATGCAAAAGTTCAAAGAGCCTCCTGAAGGACAAAGTGACATTGCAGAGGGCACTTGGATGACAAAATTACCCTTCGGAAGGGTCATTTTCAGAGAAGCCTCAAAAGGTAAATTCTTTTGGATTTCTATTTAATGCATTTGAAAAAGACTAAGGCAAGAAGAAATTCCTTCAGTCTTTTTGTCTGAAGGAATTCCTTCAAATAAAAAGCCTGAAAGAATTGGGAGAAGCTGCGGGTAGAAAGCCCAAAGAAATAAGCAAGGCAAAAGTGATAGGAACATTTTCCACAGACTTTTTATCGATGGGAAATTTCTACGGACTTTTGTCTGTGAGAATTTGTCTAGGGAAAATGCCTGCAGGAAACCCGTGAAAGGCCATCGAAGGACCCCGAAGGGCAGGTGCCCTTGCGGGGGAGTCCTAGCTGCTGAATCAGACACTTCCCCAAAGCCAAAGGGTCACCTTCCCTTTGGGACGAAGTAAAACAAGAAGCCTGAAGGTCATTCAAAGACCACCCAAAGGTTAGATTCTTTCCACGAAAGTGCCAAATAGAAAATCCAAAGAAGGACCAAGGGGTGATGCAGCTTTAGATGTCAAATTCAACATAGCAAACTAGCTATTGAAAACATAGTGACGGGTATGTGAACGTTAATTTTAAAGCTCATAAAATAGCCATTGATCCTTTGAATCTACAGACCCGAATGCATTCACAGACTTCAAGGCAAAGACTAGCAGAAAGCAAAGAAGGAATAGAACAACAAATTGAATCCTGGACATGATTCAATTAACTAGAAAAGGAGGAATGATGAAGGTAGGATCAGATTGCCAGATGGATATTAAAATTTGCAAACTTGCAATAGCGTGACTTGTTTCTCTGTATTGATAAAATCAAATGGGTAAATGCCCCTAAGTTCCAGCATGTCTTCTTAACATATTCCAACGCAACATGATGTGTTACTATTCTCGAGTCCTTCTTGAAGAGGCTATATAAGTGACTCTCTTCTATTATAAATAGATCTCTATTTGACAATCAGAATGAAACTCTGCCCAAATTGAAAGGCACTTCTGAGACTTTGAGCTCAGTTTGTTGATCATATTTTGTTATTGGAATAAGAAAGCAAGTGATTTATCAAACTTTGTGCTGTGATATCTTTGTTATTAGGGAAACTGTTCTTATGTATTTTTCCTTAATATATCTTCTAATCCTTTAATTCAACAAGCAAAATTAGTGACAGTAGTTAGGAAGGTGACCTGAAGAGTCAAGTGTGGAGAGACTTTGTGCCCCCATAATTGCCTTTAGTGTGTTTTCTTTTTATTTCTGTGTAAAGGACTTTGGGAAGACTTTGTGCCCTCATTGTCTTTCGTACCTTACTCTTGAGCAATTCAGGTGAAGACTTTGTGTTGCATCTTGATTTGTTGGTTATTACATCCTTTACTACATTTTGCATTTACTACCAGGAATATTTTTATGGTTTGTTGAATAGTACTTTTGAAAGAAGAGCAGTGTTGTCTGTCATTTCCCTTGAGTTTTTCCTTTGATTTACATGCATCATCTCTAAAGAAAGAGAGATGGATGGTTTGTCCTACCCTTGAGTATTATTTTATATATATATATATATATATATATATATATATATATATATATATATATATATATATATATATATATATATATATATATATATATATATATATATATATATATATATATAAGGAACCTCCCCTTGATGAGAGGAAAGATCAGTCCTTTTTAGATGTGGTAAACCTACACATTTGGACGACTAATCTTCCTACTTAAGCTGATCAGACCTATTTTGTTTATCAGTACGTTGATCGACAAAATATTCAACCAATACTTCTCATCCTAAATAAAATGCTTATTATAACCTATGCCTTTACCATCCTAGACTCATAGATTGGGATTAGAAAAATTTGATGATATGCCTCCATGAGTTTCAAAATGAAGAATTAATTACAGAATGCATGGGCCTATGTGATGCATTCCCCATTAGTTATCATAAAACTTACATTAGAGAGTAGGCAAACATTCTTTGTCATAATGAAGAACAAAGATCAAGATCTTCAGGTGAAAACGTCTTTGAGGCACTTATTGATTAAAGAAAAAGTAAAGAAAAAGATAAGCCTTTGGGTGAAAACTTGTTTTAGGCACTCCCAAGTGAGAAAGTTTTCTCATCCCCTCAGGATGTAGAAAGTCTATCTAGCCCAATTTCCATAGCTAGCACAAGCATCTCTTTAAAACAACATAAAATATTTGAGCATCTTGCTCTTGAGTTTATAGATGTCTTTTTCAATTGGCCTTTACCTGAGAAGGTAGACTCTGATTCTTCATATTATCTAGATATTTGGGAGGAACTAAAAGAAGATATGGTAGAATAAGATGATCACAACCATAGATTTCCTACAATTCTAGAATATGGATCCACACTCCTTATGGAGAGCACAATAGCAGTGAATTTGGGAATGCATGAGGATCCCAAAAATGTTTATCTTGGGGCTTCCTTTACTGAAGCAGAATGGAAACATATTATACTCATTCTTAATTATTATATAGAAATTTTTGCACGGGCATATTCTAACATGCAAGGCATGGATCTCAATTTAGTTATGCATCATCTAGTTGCTCACCCTAATGCTAAACTAGTTAAGCAAAAGTTAAGAAATATGCATCCACACATCATCCTTTTAGTAAAGGTTGAGTTTGAGAAGTTGTTAGGAGCCAATTTTATTAGACCATTGGACTACTCTAAATGGATTTATAACATAGTGCTAGTAAGTAAAAAGACCTTAGACATACGTGTTTGTACTAATTTTCATGATATCAATAAGGCATGTCCTAAGATGATTTTCCTCTACACAATATCGACATGATTGTCGACTCAATTGCTAGGTACAATATGATATCCTTAATGGTTGGATTTTATAGTTACAATAAGATCAAGATAGCCCCTAAAGATGAGCATAAGAGCTAGCTCACCACTCTGTGGGGAACATTCTATTACCAAGTCATGCCATTCGATTTGAAGAATGTTGGAGGCACATATCAACATGGAATGACTGTCATCTTCTTTGACATGATGCATGACATTGTCGAGGACAATGTTGATGATATATTATAAAAATCAATAGCAAGAGCTAGACACCCTAACATTCTATGAAAAATATTTGAGAGGCTTCGTGCATATAAAGTCTACTTGAATCTTAAAAAATATGTCTTTGGAGTCACATCAAGAAAATTGATAGGGTTCATTGTATCACAATGAGGGATTCAAGTTGACCTTGTGAAGGTCACCACTATTATGGAAATGCCTCCACCAAACAATCTTAAATAGTTATGGGGTCTATAAGCTAAGATCAAGTCTATACATAGGTTCATTTCTCAATTGGCAGATAAGTGCCACCCATTTACCCATATCTTAAAGAAAGGGGTGATATTTTAGTGGAATAAATATTTTCAAATAGCATTTTTGAATCTTAAAACATACTTGGCCAATCCACCAGTCTTACGACCTCTAACATAAGGAAAGCCATTGCTTCTTTACATATCTGCCATAGAATATGCATTGTGTGCAATTTTGGCTCAACATGATGATCATGGTAAGGAACACATGGTTTATTATTTAAGCTGCACATTAGTAGCCTATGATCATAGTTATATGCCTTTTGAAAAGGCATGTTTAGTTATGGTGTTTGCCACTCATAAATTGTGACATTATATGCTAAATAACAAAACTTTTATTATCACCAAGATAGATCCTCTCAAGTTACTCTTATCTAAATTAGCTTTCCAAGGATGCATGGCTAAATGGATTATGCTCCTCAGTGAGTTTGATAATGAATACTAGAATTAGAAGGTAATAATAGGTCAGATTCTTAGAAACCAACTTGCAAAAGCTCATATTAATATAACTCAACCTCTCAACTTTGACCTTCTAGATGATTCTATCATGATGATAGAACAAGCATCAAAAGAACTTGAATAGTAGAAACTCTATTTTGATGGATGCTTTACATCTTGAGGATCTAGGGCAAGCATATTGTTGATAATGCTACAAGGGGATTTGATCCCCAAAGCCTTCTATATACAATTTTAGTGCACAAACAATATGGGTAAATATGAGGCATTGGTTATAAGGCTCCATCTTTCCATAAAATGGTATATTCAAAGCTTAAAGGTCTATGGAGATTCACATCTAATCATAATAAAAAAACTAATTAGTATCAAACAAGAGATGATAAGATTGTCCCTTACAAGCAAATTGTTGATAACCTTAAAAGACATTTTAAATCTTTGCAATTTGAACAAGTTCTACGAGTCAACAATAGGTTTGTTGATGCCATGGAAACAATTGGTTCCATGATTCAAATGCATGAGAATGCTAAAGACTATCAGTTCTTGATTGAAAATCTTCTTCAACTAGCACATATTTTATCAGATTCAGAGAGGATATGCACCATTGTTGATCCTAATCTCTCACCTAAGCTACCATGGTACCAATATTTTTTTAACTATTTCCATAGCCATGTCTTTCTTGCTAACCTTTCCAATAACCAACAAAAGCTTTTCCTTCATCACCTAATATATTATTTCCTCCTTGGAAACATGCTTTATCAAAAAGGCTATGATGGAATGCTTCTTTGTCATTTATCTTTGGGAGAATCCAAGATGTCACTAAAGGAGGTTCATTGTCCTTTCAAAATTGTGCAAGTAACTCTTTTAGAGCATCAGCTATAGCCTTGTCCTTTCTTGGAACTCAACCATAGAATACCAAGAGCTCAATGGTTTTAGGTACTTTAAGTCTTTTACATCTTGAAATTATTTTTGTTAATTTTTTTTGTTTATATAAAGTTTTCATCTTATTTTTTAAATCAATCAGTTTTCACCTATTTGATTACTTATTGCACAAGTTGTGATTATATGTCAGGAATTATTATAATATTTATTATATGATTTAGGGCCTATAGTATGATATAAATCATGTAAGTTATCACTAATTTATGCATTTTCATCATCCATATTAGATGTTCTTATCCCTAATTTTTACATGGTAGGTCTCATCTTAATCAATTTCATCAATGAAACAAACTATTGACATATTTTAGTATCATGAATCAAATTATGAAAGAAACTATTTCAAATTTAATGAGTCAATCTTATTGAATGGTGATCAAACATTTTTTAGACATTGGTTTCAAAATATTTTCACTGATATCAATTAAGTACTTACCTTTTCTACACATAATTATTCAAGGTGTTGTGTCTGAAGGAAACTTTTGGGAGGGTGTTTCAAAATTGTTGTTACATTCATTGATTAGTGGTGGGATGACATTATATTCATTTTTTATTTCTTCATTATATGCCTTCATAAACTTTTCTTGATTACTAATTTCATTATTATTTCTTTTCATTTTTTTTTTTCATTGTTGGTTGGTAAGGCATCATTCATACAATCATCATAAAAAAAATCCAAAACACTAAACTTTGAATGTGGGATTCTAACATTATCTAATTCATTCTTGTTAATTTCATCATTATTCAATTCAGTATCATCAATTACATCATTATTTAATTGATTATTTTTATTTTCATCATTATTCAATTCATTATCATCAATTGCATCATTGTATATGGCATTGGCTCATCAAAGATAGTTTTTATAGCTTGTTTGAAATGGAGTGCTTGTATTCATACCTTATTTTTATCTCACATCTTATATTTGCTAAAGTGTTTTATTCTTCAACTTCTTTTTCTTTTTCAAACATGATTCATCATCCATTGAACAATTGATATATTTTCAAAGGTGGGATCCAAAAGAATACATGATATATCTTGTTCTCAATATATAATTACTACAAAAGTGCATAGAGAATGTCTATGGGGACAAATTTATTGAATTATGTAAAAAAGGTATGTCAAAAATTAAGTCTTTGTCTATAGTTAGAATAATGCATACACGTTATGTTATAATACATATGCATTATGGTATAACACCTACTAATTATAAAATACATATGCATTATTATAATGCATTTTTATTATAGGTTTGAATTCAAAATCTAAGACTTTTCAAATGGAAATGGCATGGATTCCCAAACCAAAGTCTTGGGCCTATGAATCTATAGCTAAGTTTGAGAGCTTGGATATAAAATAATAAGTTTCAACTTTGATTGCCAAATATACTAACAATTTTAACAACAAAATTTAAAAAAATATTACTATGATGATGATCACACTCATCTCTTTTTAAATATATTATTTTTATAATTTTTGGACTGATTTAAGGTTACAAATTATGTTGATTTATAACTATAAATTTTTTTGACCCCTACACGCCACAAATATACATCCTTATACATGTTAATGTAATTCATTTCTCATTCGTACAAGTGAAAAATAAATTATATGGTCACAAACAAGACCTAATTCTACTCACATTAAAAAAATCTATCTTCATTTTTTAGGTAGTTAGGGGGAGCCACATAGATGAGTACCCTATTTTTTGTCATTTTTCAAGATTTATATACTTATAAAGTTAATTTAAAAAAATATTGATAAAAGATAAAAAGAAATACAGGTCACAAACTATAATATCTTATCTATATTATTCACCAAAGTGTTTCAAACAATATTAAATGATGCCTTAAAATTTTTGGGTCACATGAGCATCTATTCACTATATTTTTTTTAAAAAAACATGAATTCATATTTAAATTTTAGACATTTGACCTAGTTATATTTAATCATTTTCTTAAAATATTGTTTTGTAAGCTACACATGAAGTGATACAATTCATGTTCTTATAGAATCTTCAAATTTTGAGTGTAGATATTTAAAATTATTTAGACAAGTTCCATTTTTTGAAATTTTAGAAAAATCATGTCCATAAGTAATTCCTTTTTGTCCTCCAAATTTGTGCACTTACTTAAATGTGTTTTTTGTGTATTTAAAATTTTCAACCCCTATAACATGAATTTTAATGGCAAGCCTTAATCGTCTTCGCTCCTTGTGCTTGCACCAAAAATCCTATAATTGGATGTAGGATAATATGGATTGCCTAAAATATTTTTCTAGTAAATTGGATTTATGCTAATCAATGCTACACTAAACCATAAAATGAGAGCATAACTTAAATTTTTTTATGAAATTATAAAAAAATTAAACTATAAATAGATTATTTAAGCCTAAAATGGGGAAGTTGAAAGTACGTTAAAAGATTACAAATTGGCAAAGTGGTTGTATAGATAAATATTTGATCTTTGACTTTATTGTATCCTAATTATGATTCAAAATGATGCGAAACATGTTTTGAGGCAGTGAAAAAAATCTTAAAAGATAACAATAATTTTATGATATGGTCAATGGAATGTTTTAATAAAGGAATCCCAATCTTAGACTATTGTAATACTACCTAGTTATTCTAATAATATTATTTCAAATTCGATAGTGATAAAACAAGTCATATTACTGTATAATTTTTTAATCTTATTCTAGAAAATGTGCCTATAAAAAACTTCTCCCAGGTTTGTGAACTATTGTGTGCAACTACCAAAATTCTTTCTCATTTACTCAATATATAATCAACTCTAAGAGACCTTGTTTGGCCATTGAAATTTGGTATTTTTATGTCAAACGTAGGTTTGTCACCCCAATATTTGATGACATGCTATAAATCGACTCTTTTGAAAGTTATCAAGCAATCCATTGTGTATGAATATATTAACCATTATCACTATGTATGACATGGAATAAAGTATTTGATTTTATATGCTCTTTGATTAATCTTTTTGGTACAAGTATGCATCAATAACATTTGAGTGGCTTCTATGTACACTAAAATAGGAGTTTTGTAAATCCTTATAAATAATCCTTGAAATTGTGTGATCATTTGATTGATAAAAAATCCTTTAAAGGGGATGTATATATATATATATATATATATATATATATAAAAGGTTGATTCAAACTTTTATATATATATATATATATATATATATATATAAAAGGTTTATTAAAACATAAATTAACATAAAAAAAATATAAAATATGAAAAAGAGGGAAAAACCTATGATAATATCAACCCAACCACCATAGAATTAAAAAAACACAATGACCAATACCAGACTATTCCAATATAGGTCGAACTAATATCCAAATTGTTTGGATACTGAAAAATGACTAAATATGAAGTAGAGAAAGAAATATAAGGACACCAAGACACATAACTTATAAATGAGAGATAAAATCAGAATAAAAAATATACAACATAATTATATGGAAAAAAATATAATCACAAAACACAATTAAAAAAAGTCGCAAAAAATATAAACATAATTAAAAGTGAAAATAAATATTTAATATTAAGTAATAATTCATATGCATAAAAACATGTTATTAACATTAGAAATATAAAATTTAAAAAAAAAATAATAATAAAAAAATACTATAATTAGATAGATGTCTATAGTCTTATAGAAATAAATGAAAATAAATATAATTATAAACTAACTAGCTAAAACTCCTTTGTTTGCCATGTTCCTTTGAATGATAAGTTTCTAAACAAATTTTCCGTGTAATAACAATGTTAGATAAGATATAGTTTTTACGTAGGTGATTTGTACAGTAATAGAATTCAAAATAAAATTAGTTAAAATGTATGTATAATTTTTAACTCGTTAAGTAATATGTACTTCTAAATTTATAAAGAAGATAAGTTGATTATATATATAGATTTGATTTGATTTGATTTTATAATTTTTAAATTTATATCATTGTTAGAAAAAAATATATATATATTAATATTATAATATGTTTTTTTATTATTTCATATTAATATTTTCATATTTTTTAAATTAATATAATTTTTAGAAGTTAAAATAGATATACTAATATCACAGCATGTATTTTTATTAATTTGAATATTATTTTTATTATATTAAGAATTTGAAAATCCTTATTAATCAAATAAAAAATATTTGTATTTATTTACAATAGAAAGTAAAATAATTTTTTTTTGGGGAATGGTATGTTCATTATAATAAAATATTACACCTTTTTTTAACCTAAGAATAATAGAAAATTTGTAAGAAAAGAAGCATATAAATATGATGTTATTGTGAATGTAATTTATAAAATATCATTTAGCATTCAATTTTTTTTTGATATTTTAAGGGCATGTTAAAGATAAAATTGAATTACAAGAGGCACACTTCAATAACCGAGGCTACCAGCGCAACCGGTTTGTTGCCATGTTTTTATGGATAGGACATCTTTAAGAACTCGGTTTGAATATGTTCAAGAAAGTTTCAGGAAAATTTTTCATGCTGATTATCCTCATCAAAAGTAAGAATATACTGCCTTGTCACCCTTAAAATTTGTGATCAATGAAAACTTTATCTATTCAAGACACTACGGTACTGGTTTATCAACTTATTTGTAAGTGGACTGTATAGGTTCCCCGTATTAACAAGTCAAATTCCACCAAATGATCTTGGGAAGAAAATAGAAAAGTTATTGCTCAGCCTACTGTAACACATATTCCTACTTCGCGTAAAACTTAGCTCAATATATTATACAGACACAAACTTTATGGCCTCAACAACACGTATATTTAACCACACCATTACAAACTCAAATCAGATCGAATTAGCAAAATATCCACAGAATACGTCTTCGTTTGTCAATTGTTCAGAAAACTTCCGCGCTTTGAACATTACAACTAAATCTTACGCGTTTTCTCTGCGTTACAAAACAAAAAGAAAATAAAAAAAAACTAAGGTCCCGTCAATAACAAGGCGAAATAAAGTTAAAAATTAATATTAAAAAAAAATGGATTACCGGAGTTTTCGTGCAGGATCCATGGGAGTTTCCGACGGCCATATTTTTTATCAAATTTTGGCTGAATTTCTCACTTTTTTCGGCTTCTGCGTCATTAAGGCACAACTCCAGAATCTTTGAAGCAGTCTCCGAACTGTTCTCACTTTCCGCCGTCAATTGATCAAGTTGGGCTTTAGTCAGGCGGACTTTAACCCTAACACCTCCGTCTTGTTTGTTCATGGACGACGGATTAGCAGAAATTTTATAATCGGTAGACGTGATGGCAGAAACATCAGAGGTGGACCTGCGTACCGAATACATGGCTTCCAGCCGCGACTTGGCGCTCATGTTGATGACGGATCGAACCCTGGTGAGCACTCGCAGATCTTCAATCATGGGCTTCTCAAGCAAAAAATACAGTTGTTTAGGGCTTAGCTGCATGGATCCTTCGAGAGGCTTGGCTCTTAAACCCATATGACGAACGGCTTCCGAATGCAATATTACATGATTGGGGTAATTGCGGAGAAGTTGGTCCACAGTTAAAGTCGACTTAAAGTGTAGAACCTGGCCGTCCAGTTTCATAATTTTCACCGGACGAGCCCCTCTGGATGATGCAACTGCGTTCCCCATATCAACTTTACTCCCAGCTCTTCCCTTCCTTATCGGAATTACAAGGGTGAGTAACGAAGCGAATTTAAATAGGTCTTAGATTACGTGAGGAAGCGGCAAAGGATGGAATTTATGGTGGTTGCGTTCGGAATAAGATTAGAATCGTAAATAACACGGCAGTTCCAAATGGAATGAAATCATTAAAACTGGAAGTGGCACTCCCAATAAGTGAGGGTCAGGTTTTGTCTCCTTTCTCTTTTATGGAAACTGATGGGAAGGATCTGTATCACACTCGGGCGCTTAATATTCTACAAATTGAGGGATGCATGCGGAGCTGACGATTAATTTAATATTATGGCGGGACGAAATCTTCCGTTAGTGGAAGATGCCACTTTCTATGAAGGACAAATAAACCAATAAATATATTCGTGGCCCAAAAAGTCAGTCATCATCCAGTGTAAAATCTTGACAAAAGTTCCCACATATTGTCGTTTCAAAGAGAGATACGTTGCATTTCTCTTTCTTAAAAGGTCCACATTCACTGTAAAATCTTGACAAAAGATATTAAAAACTATCATTTCACAGAGAGATGTTTTTCTCTTTCTTCGATCTACCGTAACAGTGAAATTATAATTTTTTTAAATGTGGGTGGGATGCAAGTGCTTAAATATTTTTATTTTTTCACTTATAATTTTAAGTTTGTATAGCTTTTTTTTCTTGGAATCCATTAGGATTATAACACTTTTCGTCCATCCACCATGCCCCTCGATCGTACAACCTCGCAATTGGTCGTCTCGATTACATTATACGACAATGTTCCATACTATTACCTTGCAATGTCAAGATATTTTTAAATATAATTTATAATATTTTAAATATTTAATTTATTTTTAATCAATTTTTTAAAAAATCTATAAAATTTCTATATTAAAATTGTTATTTTAGTTTAGAGTATTGATTTTTATTACAACTCATTAATATATATGTTATTCTCATTAAAATAATATTATAATGATGGTTATATAATAAAAATATGGTCGATTTATATTCACAACACTTTGTTCATGTCAACAAAAAATATGATTCATAACAATTAAGTAGAAACACCAACTAAACAAAAAAATATGGTCGATTTATATTCACGGCTTTTTGTTCATATAATCATAAAAACACGATATGCAACAACCAAGTAAAAACATCAACTATACAAAATAACAATAACATATTATAAAGGCAAGTGAAAACTTCAAGCACATATAACAACACCAGAAGGCGGTGGACGTGGATCATATATGGGAGCTTGAACAACCCAACAAGAGACTCTCTAATGAATATCATGGGGTACCCATCCATCTTATATGTTTTCAAATGGCAGAGGAAAATAGAATCCCAAGACAAACCAATAGAGGACTTTTTATGTGTGGTGGGCTCCATCACCGCTGAGGAGGATTGGAGGAGAAGTGACTACCGAGACAGTTACATCATTATTTGGTGGCTAGTGGAGGGGTGTCTTGCAACAATTGATCTATGGAAGTTCATCTTATAGTATAGGGAGTGTTCCCCAAAGATTTAACGATGCTTAGAAATACTAAAATTATAAACTCAATTTATCTATCTAAACTTAAATTTATTAAAAAATTATAAAATAATACACTTTATCATTAACCAAAATGCCTAAAGACATTGATATATGGCTTATAAATTAAGATGTATAACAAAGTCTTTACACATTATTTTCAAGTTATCTTGATTCAAGTATATATCAATATAAAATCAATACCAAAAAGTGTTTTAAAAGAATTTTTAATTGAATCTCGTTCATTAGGATTGATATTTTCATTATTATCTTTGCTAGTCAAAAATGGTGTAATGGTTTCACAGTACTAATATATGTATTTTAAATAAATTTATGAAAAAATTATTGAGAGATATCATTTTCGAGATATCTATTCTATTTATATTTTAAATACAATATATTATAGATACTTCTAGAATAATATTTGTCAACATATTTTACCTAAATTTATTTAAAATATTTATATTAATTTATTTATTCTAGAATTGATATTATTGTCAAATATTAGATATATTTTTCTTTTTCTTCCTCTTTTTATTACAAGGTCTTATAATTTATAGGACCTAATTTTGATGACTATATAATTGTATTTACATATTTTAATTGTAAAATATAATCAATTTAATATATATATATATATATATATATATATATATATATATATATATAAAATTTTAAATAAATCATTAAAAAATCATAACTATTTTATTTTATATACTCTCTAATATTTAATTTTATATTAAAAATTATATTAAAATTTAATTCTAAATTTTATTAAAAATTGAAGGGCAATGCTCATGAAAAAGAGGATCAACAGTCAAATTTAGGACTTGAAAGGGGGACTCTACGTTTCTAACTCGAACTCTTAATATGAAATCGGGATAGCTTGATCAGGTGTCGGGCCTCGTCACTGCTGCATTGATAGCAACCAGTTTGAACCTTTGGATCTCCGTCTGCCTTCGTTGAGCTACGCAATTTTTATCCAAAAACCCTTAAAATGAAAGACTTTATGAAAACAACTTTGCTATAATTAAAACAAACAAAAATTTGAGTAGTACTAAAGCTAAATAAATCAACAAATATCATTTAAAAAAATATATTTTAATAATTTTATATTAATTCAACACTTATTCAATACTGCTGATTATTTTCAATGGGAAGTATTTATATTTATATAATATAAATTAATCTAAAACTTTGTGTAATTTAGAAAGTTCAATTTAGAAAATTGAATCATACTTAGTATTTTGAAGTGATTAAAATTTTTATCTATCTCTAGCATTTTGAAGTTTGAAATTGTATTAATTAGAAGTTTTTTTTATTATTTTAATATTTTTACATGTATTTTTTTAATTATTCTTTGAAATATAATTGTTAAATTCAATTGAATTTAATTTATAATTAATTATTATTTATTGAATCAATTAAAAAATAATAATTTATTTAAATTTTTAATATTCAAATTATAAAAACTTTATTTTATTTAACAATTTATATATACAAAACTATTTGATTGGTTTATAATTTTAAATGTTATAATTACTTTTATGTTTAGTCGAGACCCTGAATGAATAAATGTTGCTGACACTATGGACAATGACCAAAATAAATACACACGACATGTATATAGTGTAGGGTCGACTTTCTTATTAAATTAAAACTTGCTGAAAATATCATATATGAGGAAGAATCTGACAGTTGCCTTGCGTTACACGTTATTCCATGCTTTTTTTATTTGATTGATTTGACAGAGGTCACCTTATTTCTCGTGTCATTCGTTTCAAATTAACCTTCCTATGTGCAGAGGGTGTGACTGCTGTTCCAAATGAAATGTATTCTAAATTCCCAGTGCATGATAAAGCATTTTGGTAAGCACTATGAAATGCTTATGCTCTTTTATTGATTGTTTGAAATAGTCTATCGTTTAAAAACTATTCTTGGCTGTTAAAAACTAAAAGAAACTGCATATTTTAAGCCATTGCATAGATATTCTGTTCTGCACATCTCACAAGGAAAAATCAACTATGTCGCCTTTTACAGTTAGACTAGTTTGCATTGTGATCTCACAAACCATTTTAACGTGCTAAATACAGCGCAGTACTTAGCCAATTTCTCTGCTTTGATCTTTGTATTTCTTTGCCATCTGAATCATGACTTGTTCAAAGATGCCAACGCTGGCATTTTGCAACTTCCTTTTTCATTTGAATGAGTTGAATAATAAGAGGGCTTTGCTCGTTAAATTTCTTTTATTATCATTCACACAAATGATTACACCGATTTGCTATATTTCCACATATGCAACATTTTGTTAAGTCTTTTTATCTTAACAAATACTGTGATGTGGTCAACATGCAGAAAATATGCTCTGGTATTATTTGGAGTAGATGGTCAGTGACTACTTTCAGCTATCTAGTAGTTACAACATACCAAAATAGTAGTCATTGTAGGTACATCAAAGTAGGAAAAAAGCATCTGACTAAATGTACCATACAATACATAAAATATTAAAATTACTTGAGTAAAAAGGCTTCACACAACTATTTACTTCATTGCAGCCCATTCAGTCGATCTAAAGCTCTGAAATTCTGTGGCATTACACAGAGGAAAAATGTAATAAGCATGGGGGTAGCGAATTCAGATGCAAAGTAATGTTGAATATAAAACTCCTACGACTATATATATAGAACTACAGTCCTTTAAGAAGAAATAAGGTTACTCTACATATGTAAGATTATTCAGTGTTGCAAATGGAAAATTTCATGCTTTGCATAGGCAGTTCATCAGTGGGCACTTAAGTATAAATTTGTTATGTGGACTAGATCATCGATTGCATTGCCAAAAAATCTGCACTTCAGTTTTTGTGATTTATTTCATTTGACATGATGTGAGGATATTGCAGATTCAATTTTGTTGGTTAATTATTGTTGAGTCCCAGTTCTACATCAATTTCAAACATACAAAAACCATGTAATTTATTTAATTAGTTAATATTTAGTTAATCTTTTTTTTAGAAATTAAAGCCTTTGAAAGGTTGGAAATAAATTTAGTTTATATTTCATACAATTTTTTATATTTATTTTTGTTATTGTGTATTTCTTCTAGTTATAAATATTTCGTATATTTGGTTGTGAGTTTCTTGTTTATTTTTAGGCAGTGGTTTATTTTTATATATTTAAAAATCTTCAATTGATATCAGAACTTGGTTTTGGATGATTGTTTTTTGTTTTAGATCTTTCTAACAATTGATCATGTCAAACTCTAATAGTTTTCCGAATCTAGAATTTAGTGGTAATGAGTATGATTATTGGAGCATCAAGATGATGACTCTTTTGACAAGAAAATAATTATAGGAGATTATAGAAACTAGTTATCATGAACCAACTGATTGGGCCACTATTTCAGCTAATGATAGGCAAACCAAGAAAGAAGCTAAGAAGAAGAACCCACAAGATTTATTTTATATTCAAGCAGTGCTAGACAAGGGCCTATTTATAATAATTGTAAATTCAAAGACAGTCAATGATCCCTGGAAGAGTCTACAATAAGCTTACCAAGGTAGTGAGCAAGTTAAAGTGGTTAAATTGCAAACATTGAAGAGACAATTTGAGAATTTGAAGGTGCAAGATGCTGAAAGTGTAAGTGATTTTTGTATAAGAGTAAAATATGTAGTTAAAAATATGGCTATATTTGGATAAATGTTGAATAAAGAGGTTGTTAAAAAGGTGCTAAGGTCTCTAACACCAAGGTGGAATCATGTTTCCATAATTATTGAAGAAAGAAAAGATTTGTTTACTCTTATGTTTGATCACCTAAATAGATCTCTTGTGTCCCATGAAGAATGACTAAGAGACACATTAAATGAAAGTGATGAGAAGGATTTCACCTCATAATTAAAGTTCACAAAGAATGAAGGTACCAGCACTAGCAATAAGAAGAGCTATGTACAAGGCAAAGACAATTTCAAAAGCAATCAAGGATAAGGTAAAGATATGAATTAAAGTTATTCAAGAGGATATAATTATTCAAGATGATATAGAGGAAGAAGAGTTGGTTCAACTGTAAGAGGTAGATTTTATAAGAGTAAAATTCAATGTTATTACTATCATAAGTATGGCCACTTTGATTGGGAATGCAGATTAAAAGTAGAAAATAAAAATAAAAAAAATAATTATACTAATGAGGATGGTGATGCATCATACAATTTATTCATTTCATATGATAAAGATAAAAATAGTCATAATGAAGTTTGGTATTTATATTCAGGTTATTCTAATTACATATTAGGGAATAATGTGTTATTTTCTACAATGGATAGAAATTTTGAAACCAATATCAAACTTAGTGATGAAAAATCTTAGGAGGTTGTAGCAAAATGAACTATGAAGGTGAATACTATAGAAGGTATGCAAAATATTATTGATATTTATTACACCCCAAATTTGAAACATTATTTTTTGAGTGTTGGACAATTATGTGAAAGTAATTATAAGGTGGTTTTTGATGGTAAGCAATGCATAATATATTATAAGAATGAAGAAAATAAGGTTGTTACAACAATACCTATGTCTAAGAATAGGATGTTTCCATTAAATTTTGGAGAGCATAGTAATAGCCTTGCAAATATGGCGTATGAAGGTAAAATTTAGTTATGGCACCTCAGGTATGAACACTTGAATTTTCAAATTTTGAAGTTACTAACACCACAATAATTAATGTATCATTTTCAAAAGGTTGAAGAGCATAAGGAAGTTTGTGAAGGTTATGTTAAAGGAAAACAAGCAAGAGAAAAGTTTCCAAATGGTAGTGCATGGAGGGCTTATCATCCACTTTAATCGGTTCACTCAGATATCTATGGTCCTATGCAAATAAAAATTCTTGGTAAGTCATCATATTTCATTACATTTATTGATGATTATCCAAGAAAGTGTTGGGTTTATTTTTTGAAGAAAAAAATGAAGCATTTGATGCATTTAATAGATTTAAATCCCTTGTAGAGAATGAAAGTGATTATAGAATAAAGTGCTTAAGGACTGATCGTAGAGGTGAATTTTGTTCAAATAATTTTATGAATTATGGTGACTTGAATGGCATAAAAAGGTAACTCACAACTACCTACACTCCTCAACAAAATGGTGTGACTAAAAGGAAGAATTGTGCCATGGTTGAAATGGAAAGGATCATGTTACAAATAAAGGGATTAAACAACTCTTTTTGGGGTGATGCAGTTGCTATAGCGAGATATATTATCAATAGAATTCCTACTAATGTACTTGAAAAGATGACATCATATGATGCATGGTATGAAAATAATCCTAATGTCAAATATTTCAAAGTTTTTGACTATTTATCTTATGTTAATTTAACTGATCAAAAAAGAAAGAAATTAGATCTAAAGAGTGAGTCTTGTATTTTTGTTAAGTATAGTTGAAAAAGGAAACCTTATAGGCTTTATAATCCTATCACTAATAGAATACTTATGTCAAGAGATGTTAGTTTTGATGAAGAGGGAGTGTATGGTCATGATAGAGATAAATTAAATATTGAGAAGTCTAAATCTATTTTTATTAATGGTAATTATGATGATATTACTAATGAGTAGCATATAAGTACTTCAATGCCAAGTGGTATAAGTCCATAAAGTATCCCCTTATCTAGTGCATGTATTCCAAGCACAACTCCAACTTCAAGTCCTAGTTCTTCAAGAAAGATAAAAAGTTTGAATGAAATTTATCAGCGTACAAAAATTTAATCACATGAAGAATATCTAAGAGGTGAGACAATAAATTATTCCTTAATTTCATAAGCTAATTTTGAATGATCATATTTTGAAGATGCATGTAATAATGATGTTTGGGTGAAAGTAATGCAAAAAGAGATAGATTATATTCATAGGATTGATACTTGAGAGCTTATAGATCTTCCATATGACAATAAAAATATTGGTACTAAATGAGTATAAATGACTAAGTACAACAATGATGGAAGTGTTGAAAACCATAAGGCAAGGTTAGTTGCTAAAGGTTTCGCACAAAGGTATAACATAGATTATGAAGAGACATTTGCACCAATAGCAAGTCAAGAGACTATCATAATGATGATTTAACTAGAATCTCAAAATGAATGGAGCATACATCACATGGATGTGAAAAATGCCTTCTTAAATGGGTACTTAGAAGAAGAAGTCTATGTAGAACAACCATAGGGTTTTGAAGTGCAAGGTAAAAAATGTCATGTCTACAAGTTGAAGAAGGCTTTGTATGGCCTTATATAAATACCCATAGCATGATATGCAAGGATTGATAAATATTTTTAGTATAATAGAGTCAAAAGAAGTAAAAATGAACCTACTCTTTACTACAAATAAGAAGGTAATGATATCCTTATTATAATTTTGTACGTTGATGATTTATTGTATATGGGAAACAATTCTAAGATGAAGTATGAATTCAAAATTGTAATGATAAATGAATTTGAAATGAAAGATTTAGGTCTTAGTAAATATTTTTTAGGGATGAAGGTTCATCAAAGTAAAGATGACATCTTCATTTGTCAAATAAAATATGCAAATGATATGTTGAAGAAATAAAATATGGTTCAATGTAAACCAATCTCTACTCCAACTGCTTATAAAGTTATGATATGTTGATAATATGGTGCTGAAAGAGTTGGTGAGACAACTTATAAAATTATTGTTGGATGTTTAATGTTTCTAACTCACATAAGACTAGATGTTACTTATTCAGTTTTTGTTGTATAAAGATATATGTTCGAGCCATATGAAATTCATATGAAGGTAGCTAGGATAATTTTTAGGTATGTAAAAAGTAATATTGGTTTTGGTATTCATTATAATGGTAAATTTTTTTTTGAAGCTTTTGGGTTTAGTGATTATGATTGGGGTGATAGTTTGGATGATCAAAAGTCAACATCTAGGAATTAATTTTCACTTGGTTCTAGTTTGGTTATATGGAACTCAAAAAAGCAAATTTTAGTTTCTATTTCATATAAATAAGTAGAATATCTTGCAGTCACTTCAATAGACACACAAGCATTGTGGCTCTGAAAGGTTTTAGAAGAAATTGGAGAGAAAAAAATTCATCCTAAAATAAATTTTTGTGATAATGTTAGTGCTATCAAATTAGCCAAGAATCTAGTGAATCACAATAGGTCAAAGTATTTTGATTATAAGTACCATTTTATTTGAGATTTAGTTCAAAAGGAAGATATAGAATTGAAGTATATAAACACATATGAATATGTTGCATATATCTGCACTAAAGCTATGGCAAAAGTTAAATTTTTAAAACTTTGAGATCAAATTGTTAGTTCATTCAACATCAAGGGGAGAATGTTGGTTAATCATTATTGATTCCATGTTCTACAATAGTTTCAAACATGCAAAAATCATGTAATTTATTTAATTAGATAATATTCAATTAAATTTTTTTTAGAAAATAAAGCCTTTGAAAAGTTATAAATAACTTTAGTTTATATTTCATGCAAATTTTTATTTTTATTTTGGCTGTTGTGTATTTATTCTATGTTTCATCTAGTTATGAATATTGCATATATTTGGCTATGAGTTTCTATTTTCTTTCTAGACAATAGTTTATTTTTATATATTTAAAAATATACATGTTTCAATTTTAACTTCTTTTGTAGGTTTAGGTTTACAAACTCCATTAAATTGAATAGGACTTCACAGATAGTTGGAGTTTTACTATTCTTTCTAAAATAATTAGAATCGAGTACACAGACCATGGCTATAAATGGTTCATTGACAACATTGTTAAATGTCCTTCAAATTCTTGGTATCATTTGTCTATGGTCAAGGGAAATATTTATTGTGATGCCTTTCCCATTTCACCCAGAGGAAATTTCTTCTTGATTTGATTTTCTTAACGAGGATAATGACTTCTATAGGATTATATATGAAAATTCTATGTGCAATATATAGTTTTATAAAATTCATTTTCACTCTATTGATCAATTAAAGCATTATCCTATCTGATATGAAACTATGGTTATGTTTGTTAAATACTAATTCACTCTTTGTCTATTCTTCAATCTGCTCTTAGTCTTCGTGATAGGATGCAGGTTTGAATCTTTTATATAGCATCAATATTGTTGCATGTATCAGAGGGTTTCTAGGGTGCATGATGTATAAAGTGTGCTTATATCATACACATTATATTATATATTGTAATGCGTGTGCATAGAATGTGATATGCATACTCAGGTAACTATGGTTTATCATCTTGCTCTGAATTTGCATGACATGCATATGCATCAAGGTGGTCATTTGTTTTGAAATGTGTTCTGTTGAAGTTTAACTCCTAATAAAGCTTTTGAATGTTGCACTAGTTTTCAATACATAAATCATAGGCCAGATAGAGGGGATGGTAAATGACAAATGTTTTCTTTAGAATCTAGATTGTGTTATATTATTTTTGTAAGACATCCATGTGGGTTTGATTAAGATCAGTCCCTAATAAAAGATCAGTTTGTTAAAGGAAATTAGACATCAATAATCAGCTTAAACCATTAAATGTGATACGTTGATAGTTAATTCTCCAAGACGTGTAGTCTCAAATGATTTTTTTATTTTAGTTTGGGCATCTGAGTCAATGTAAAGATCAAATTACCAAAATCTTCACATTTTGATTCAATCTTCATGACGGTCAAGTCTTTCGTTTAAGTAACTAATTGCTACATTATAAATGTTTAATTATCAATACTGCTATGTTAGATTCATTACAAATAGTATTTAAATAAATAATAAACATTTTTAAATATATATAATTAGTGGTTGGATTTGATTTTATCTAAAAAAATTATTGGATGGGTTTTTATTTTATGATTAATTTATAAGTGATGAAGCATTTTTTGCAATTATTAAATTATTGCTTAAATTATTAAAAGTATCTAATTTATCATGTGAATTTCATTGCTAAATTTGTATATGGTTGAATTTTATGTACTCTATTTTCTTGTTTACTCTATTTGTGCACTCCATTCCCCACTTCACCTATGTGTTATATCTATTAATAATCTTGCCTATTTTCCTCCTCTGTAATGGTTGATTTAAATGTTTCAAGTGCATAAAGGAACACATAGAGCCATAATAGTGAGACACAACCCACTAGTAAGTGTTCAACTGGACTAAAGTTTCTAACATGTTATAATGTAACAATATTGTAGTGCAATGTTAATAACAATGGAATAGTTTTGTTATGCTGAACTTGTGATTATAAAATCAAAAATAATGAAAACTAACTACACCTATGTGAAATATTATATGTAGATCAAAGGGAAAATTATGAGCAAATAGACCTTAAAACCTATAAAATGTTCCAATGGATATAATTTTAGTTAGAATCCAACTTGGAAATGAAATGGTCAAGGTAATGTTCTCTTATGCACTATACTTTTATATATCTAATTTGCTTCCTCAGTGTTGTTTATTTTATTCAGTTCTTTGAGTTATATTTGATATATTGACTAAATAATTAATTTTGGGATATGTGTTATGCTTAAATCAAACAATGTCTTATCTCTAAATTATAGGACAAAAATAAGAACCCTTTTACTACAACGAAATTTATAATTAATAGAATTTTGGATATTTGTTACAATGTTTAAAGACCCAATATGATTTATTTTTCTCATTCTATCAAAATTTTATATCTAAAAGATACAAAAATTATGTTCAAAGATTATTTTTATTTTTATTTTATTTTTTCATATTTTTAAAATCAAAAGATAGTGTGTTTTAAAAAACATTCTCCACTTGTGATGTATAATTTTTCAATGAAATAAATTTAGTTTTATTATGAAATTAGAGGGATTTGACACATATTACCCTTGATTTTGATAAATTATATGACCCTAAATCCTATCCTAATTTTTTTTTGTTTACTTAATGTTTCTCTATGAATATAAGTCAGGTATACTTTATCTTATTAGATATCCTTTGCCAATAGGGCAAGCATCTAACCATACAGGTTAGACATTTATTATTCTTTTCCAAATGGAAAGTATTTTAATCATACGGGTTAGGCATTCCATTGCCAAATGGACAAGCATATAACCATATGGGTTAGGCATATACACATGAGTAGATTATGCTCTAGCCAAAGACATGACTCATTGGGATCAACTAGATCCTGAGTCCCTCAATGTTCACTGCTCATCTTTACTATATAAGCACCAAGGTCATCATGATAAGAGTATCAAACATATAAAAATAGTCACATTCAACCTCAAAATTTGGCTTAAAGCCTCGGGAACTATGATGATCCAATTGGGATATTTCTGAGTATATCAAAGAATTCTTATCTTTGCTTTGTTTATCTAAACAAGGGTTTTATTATAATGATCTTGCCTTTTCATTTAACTTTAATATTATTTAGTGCACAATCCCAAAATCCATCCTATTCACCTACATACTGAAAGCATCCTTTGCTTCCCAGACTGCCTACATACCTACTTTCAAATAAAATCAGGGTTTATTATGAATGTAATTCTATTTTTATTCTAAGTTTCATGTGAACTGTAAATCTAGGTATACATTCCTTTCTAGGGCCAAGTTCTCCAAAGAGTTTGTCTGTGGTTGTGGCCCAAATTTGAGCATAAAAGTATTAGTTTAAGTGACTGATTTCTTGTTTAACTAAACTAGCCCTAAGTCCTAACAAGAAATATAAATGAACATTTTCAAAAAACATCTGCCCTTTCTACTTGTTATTTACATCAATAATATTTTTTTGATACTTGCCTTAGTTAACCTAATCCTTACAATTACTTTTTCCAAAGTTTCATTATCTGAAATCCATATGGTTGGTGGTTTCTTGATAATAATTGGTTTAACATTCTCAATGATGGTTTTCATTGCTTCTTTTCAATGGTACCTAGTTTTAAGTAAGAAATATATTTTTTCTATTATATTTCATAAGTTCACAAGTCAAAATCATCTAAGGTAGTTGAATTCATTTCCTTATTTTGATTAGTGTTGTTGACTAAGAGGGATTATCCCACACCTTGTTCTTAATGACATAACATGGTCCTTATCTCTTCTTGACGGTTTATAGGGACAATGCCTAGATGTCATTGTTATATTTTTATTAGGCTATGGATGCGGTAGCTCAAGAGTGATGGCATTACTCATAAAATTGATTCAAAGGCACTACTTATACCAAATGTTGCATAGTTTTATTTAATCTTAAATTCTTGGTCTAAGTTAAGATTTTTTAAAAAAAAAAGAATGCTTGAAATGAATTAATGCATTATATTTTGAAAACAAATTTTTGAGTAGAAAGGTAAAATTAATTTTGTAACATAATCTCCTACTTTAGTCATCATGTCGATATACAATAACATTATTTTCCTTGACAATCATACCTTCAGTCTACTTAGATAACCTTTTCTATAAGATAACCTATACACATGGAGTTTAAGAATGTTATATTGAAATTGAAATTGAATTTTAATGTTAAATAAATACTTTGCACATTTAAAGGAAAGTTTATAATTGAGGGTTTAACCCTAAATGAATAATATATGTATTATATTACTTTTGTTTATAATGAAAATAAAAGAAGATTTTATTTCCAATATAGCATGAAATAAAAATAGATCTTCTAATCATTTCTAGGAGCAATGTAAATTAAGATAATAATTTCTAAGATCTTATTATAAAGTCCATTATAATTAAATTCCAAAAATTTTAATAAATAAATAATTTATTAATAAAATTTTCAACTACGTAATATAGTTATAAAAAATTTCAATAGTTTTCTCGTACTTGAGTATAAAATCAATATTCCTACAATCTAGGTTTACGCATGTAACTTTACAGGGTAGATCAAATGTAAGTTCATAAATTTATAAACTAGGTATATATAAAGCAAAACTCATTTATTTAATTATATATTCTACTATTTTCAATGAACTGGGTTTAGAGATCATGTTAATGTTTATTACCAATTGAGGGCAATATAAGGAATCTGATCTTGCATTGAATAGTCATAAAATATTTTATAAAAAAAACTCAGCATTATTGTTAATATCTGGATCTCATATTATAATGTAGGATCTCTAATAACATACACAACTTATGTGGGACTAAACATAAGTGATAATAAATACCAACATTGCTAATGGCTACATATGGGTATATTAGAGAACATTTATACAATATATAAAAGTATGGGTGTGTGTGTGTGTGTGTGTGTGTGTAATGAGCTAGAGGGAGTCATTTATTCCTCTAAACAAAACTATTTATATCTCTTTCCATTATTAATTTTTTTCTATGGACAATAAAATAGACAAGTAAGCTAACAAGCTCATACCATGCTAAGTTGCAGCTGTGTTTCTACTTGAATTGAAATCACTGAGATAAAATTATAGTGGTGGTGTTAATTTCAAATGGATGTGGAGATAACAAGGATTGCATGGAGGTAATGAAGGAGGTGAAGATCCTTTGCTACTCCCTTTTTTCTAAGCATCGTTCTTCTCTATTGTTTACCCTCCAAGCATCGATCTCTTCTTTCCTCCCTCAAGCATTGAACTTCTCATCCCCTGCATTAATCCCTTTGCTACCCTCAAATATTCCTCTCCTCTTTTTTCTCTCAATGTCCCTTCTTATGCATCGATCTACTTTAAAAAAATGTCCTCCACATGCATCGATCTTCTCTAAATACTCCCTCCAGCATTGCATCGATCTATTCTATTTTTATACTTTTTTTTCCTTCAATCAAGGTTTCTAAATTATAATACGTGGTAGGTGGTGTTTTTTTTAACTAGCCCTTATGTGGTTGACATGGCAGATTCCCAATCTTTTGCATTAGTTAAGGTGGGCAGAGGTGGAGTGAGTCAATCCAAACTGAGAGTGTTTATTCAAACTGATAGAAAAATTAATTTATAACTATAGTCTATAATTATTTCCCCTCCTTATCTGGTGTGGTAAATATTGGATGCATGGATTTAGTTAGAGTGTAGGCCTAACATGTAGGCTAGGGTGAGGTGGTAGGATAGGGTGGTTTTATTTTAATATTTATAGTATATGGTTATGGAGTATATAGATTAGGTATAAATTAAATATAATAAATAATCTCAAATTATTTATAATTAATTAATAATCTTAAAAATTATTTACAAAAAATATAATTAATTTAAAATAATTGAACTCTTAAAGTATTTATGAAATATAGTTTATTTGAAACTTCTAAAATTAAAATATTTAAATAAAATAAAAGTTCCCCTTTATTATAAAAAATAACTTTTGGATGATTTCCAATATTAATCCATTCATCTCATTAAATTTTACCTATTCTCAATTGTAAATAATGACAATGTTGCATAAATACATTTCTATAAAAGGAAATAATTTTAATTAGATCGTACCTTGATTTCACATTTTCCCATCGATCTACCTGATAGACTTTTGAAATCGACACAAAAATTAAGTTATCTTGATAATTATCTTATTCTGGCTAAATGAGGTCCAAATCAACTTAAAGTATGAGTACTAGTTTATAGTGCGGGAAGAGAGGTTGTGACATCCTACCCCACTTAAATTATGCATTATCCCAATGCACTACAAAAGTTTGATTATGTTCATGAATTTAAAATAAAAATGGATACATGTTTTTCATTTATTCAATGTCCTCCGAAGTTGTACTTTCTTTACCATATTGATCCCGCTATACCTTGCATTAATCAACCTCTCTTTTGCATAATTGGTATCAGTGCCTCTCATAAATTCTATATGGCTCTATTGTTATTTTGTCAGGATCTTAGACCTGGAAGGTATTTTAGTTTAAAATGTGTTTATTATTAGGAACATATTTCTTAAGAAGTGACACATGGAAGACATCATGAATGCGACTCAGATATAGGGGTATGTCTAATGGATAGGCTACTAGGTTGATTCTCTCTAGGATATCAATAGGTATTACAAAGTGAGGAGATAAATTCACCTTTTTACCAAAGGTTATGGACCTTTTGTGTGGTATGACCCTTAAAAACACCTTGTCACCAATCAACATATCTCTTCTACCTGTTTGATGCTTCCTTCAACCTCTACCTTATAAATTTCACCTATTCTTCCATGTCTTTCAATATTTTACGACTAATTACTATTCTGTACTTAAGGTTATCCCAACTAAGTGGCTTTTGATAGCTTCTCCCATATAGAGAATAAAATGGATCCATACCTAAAGATGTTTAAAATGAGTTATTATAGGAAAATTCTACCAATGGAAGATAAGTTTTCCATCTAGTTTTTTGATCCATACAATACATCCTTAGGAGGTCTTCTACACCCTGATTTGTGCTTTCTATTTGGCCATCCGTATCGAGATGAAGTGCGGAGCTAAATTTCAATTATATACCTAAAGCTAACTATAGGGTCATCCAAAACCTTGAAGTAAACCTGCAATCTCTATCTAATATGATCTTTTCCAGAAATCCATGTAATATAACCACTTCCTTCATAAATCAGTTGGCTAAGGTTGGTACATCATCAGTCAAGCTCCCAGGTATGAGATGTGATACCTTAGTAAGCTTGTTGATTACAACCATAATAGCATCATGCCTGTAGGGTGTCATAGGTAATCCTTGTATGAAATCTATACTAACAACTTGTTATTTATATTGTGTAATGTCATGCAGATATAAAATCCCTATAGGATGCTAATGTTCTACTTTAACCCTCTGACATTCCAAAAATTGTGCCACATATAATACTATCTCTTTTCATCCCCTACAAAAATAATAGTTTCTTAAGATCAACATATTGTTTGTTTACCCATGGATAACTTGAGTAGGGTGCATCGTGAGCTTCAGTCAGAATTCTCTTCATTAAAGCTTCCACATCTGGAACATAGATTATATCCTTATACCAAAGAAAACCCTTATCATCCAAGGTATATCCTTCGGTTTTGAGGTCTTTTTAACTTTATTCTATCATCACTCTAACTTGATTATACCAAAGATCTTGCTTTTATCCTTCCATTACTTTCCATTTTAGATCAAAACTAAGCATTGTTATAAACATCAGGTGTCTTCTCCTACTAAAATCATCGGCATCGTGACACATAGAAGACATCATGAATACGACTCAGATATAGGGGTATGTCTAATGGATAGGCTACTAGGTTGATTCTCTCTAGGATATCAAAAGGTCTTACAAAGCGAGGAGATAACTTCACCTTTTTACCAAAGGTTATGGACCTTTTTTGTGGTATGACCCTTAAAAACACCTTGTCACCAATCTACATATCTCTTCTACCTGTTTGATGCTTCCTTCAACCTCTACCTTATAAATTTCACCTATTCTTCCATGTCTTTCAATATTTTGCGACCGATTACTATTCTGTCCTTAAGGTTATTCCAACTAAGTGGCTTTTGATAGCTTCTCCCATATAGAGATTAAAATGGATCCATACCTAAAGATGTTTAAAATGAGTTATTATAGGAAAATTCTACCAATTTAAGATAATTTCTCCATCTGGTTTGTTGATCCATACAATACATCCTTAGGAGGTCTTCTACAACCTAATTTGTGATTTCTATTTGGCCATCCGTATCGAGATGAAATGCGGAGCTAAATTTCAATTATATACCTAAAGCTAACTATAGGGTCATCCAAAACCTTGAAGTAAACCTACAATCTCTATCTAATATGATCTTTTCTAGAACTCCATGTAATATAACCACTTCCTTCATAAATCAGTTGGCTAACATTGGTGCATCATCAGTCGAGTTCATAGTTATGAGATGTGCTACCTTAGTAAGCTTGTTGATTACAACCATAATAATATCATGCTTGTAGGATGTCATAGGTAATCCTTGTATGAAATATATACTAACAACTTTCTATTTATATTGTGTAATATCATGCAGATATAAAATCCCTATAGGATGCTCATGTTCTAATTTAACCCTCTGACATTCCAAAAATTGTGCCACATATAATACTATCTCTTTTCATTCCCTACCAAAAGTATAGTTTCTTAAGATCAACATATTGTTTGTTTACCCATGGATAACTTGAGTAGGGTGCATCGTGAGCTTCAGTCAGAATTCTCTTCACTAAAGCTTCCACATCTGGAACATAGATCATATCCTTATACCAAAGAAAACCCTCATAATCAAAGGTATATCCTTCAATTTTGAGGTATTTTGAATTTTATTCTATCAGCACTCTAACTTGATTATACCAAATATCTTGTTTTTATCCTTCCATTATTTTCCATTTTAGATCAAAACTAAGCATTGTTATAAACATCAGGTGTCTTCTCCTACTGAAAGCATTGACATCGTGAGACATGGAAGACATCATGAATACGACATAGATATAGGGGTATGTCTAATGGACAAGCTACTAGTTTGATTCTCTCTAGGATATCAAAAGGTCTTACAAAGCAAGGAGATAACTTCACCTTTTTACCAAAGGCTATGGACCTTTTTGTGTGGTATGACCCTTAAAAACACCTTGTCACCAATCTACATATCTCTTCTACCTATTTGATACTTCCTTCAACCTCTACCTTATAACTTTCACCTATTCTTCCATCTCTTTCAATATTTTACGACTGATTACTATTCTGTCCTTAAGGTTATTCCAACTAAGTGGCTTTTGATAGCTTGTCCCATATAGAGATTAAATTGGATCCATACCTAAAGATGTTTAAAATGAGTTAGTATAGGAAAATTCTACCAATGTAAAATAAGTTTTCCATTTGGTTTGTTGATCCATACAATACATCCTTAGGAGTTCTTCTACAACTTGATTTGTGATTTCTATTTGGCCATCCGTATCGAGATGAAATGCGGAGCTAAATTTCAATTATATACCTAAAGCTAACTATAGGGTCATCCAAAACCTTGAAGTAAACCTGCAATCTCTATCTAATATGATCTTTTCTAGAAATCCATGTAATATAATCACTTCATAAATCAGTTGGCTAAGGTTGGTGCATTGTCAGTCAAGTTCCTAGGTATGATATGTGTTACCTTAGTAAGCTTGTTGATTACAACCATAATAGCATCATGCCTATAGGGTGTCATAGGTAATCCTTGTATGAAATCTATACTAACAACTTGCTATTTATATTGTGTAATGTCATGCAGATATAGAATCCCTGGAGGATGCTGATGTTCTACTTTAACCCTTGGACATTCCAAAAATTGTGCCACATATAATACTATCTCTTTTCATCCCCTACCAAAAGTATAGTTTCTTAAGATCAACATATTGTTTTTTTACCCATGGATAACTTGAGTAGGGTGCATCGTGAGCTTCAGTCAAAATTATCTTCATTAAAGCTTCCACATCTGGAACATAGATCATATCCTTATACCAAAGAAAACCCTCATCATCCAAGGTATATCCTTCATTTCTGAGGTCTTTTGAATTTTATTCTATCATCACTCTAACTTGATTATACCAAAGATCTTGCTTTTATCCTTCCATTATTTTCCATTTAAGATCAAAACTAAGCATTGTTATAAACATCAAGTGTTTTCTCCTACTGAAAGCATCAGCAACCCTATTCTCTTTTCCATTGATATACTGAATGTCATAATCATACTCACTCAAGAACTCCAATCACCTTCTCTACCTAGCATTCGGATTGGGTTGAGTGAATATGCACTTTAGCCCTTCATGGTTACTTTTTAATTTAAAAGATTTCCCAATAAGGAAATGTCTCCACTTTTGTAAGATGTGAACAATTTCCACCAATTCTAAATCATAAGGGGCATAATTTAATTCATGGGTTTTCAATTTTACAGACTAATATGCAATTACGCCATCATTATGAATGAGTACCCCTCCCAATATATCAATGGATGCATCTGTTACAACCATGAAATATCCATTTAGATCAAGTACCTTCAAGATGGTTACCATCATCAACTTTTCCTTCAAAATCTAAAAAGCTTTATCACACTGCTATGTCAATATAAACTTCTTACATTTCCTTTGCAATGTCATATTTAGGTTGGTGATCCTAGAAAAACATTCAACAAATCTCCTATAATATCCTACTAACCACATAAAACTCCTTACTTCAGATACATTCTTGGGAATTAGCCACTCCATTATTGCTTTTATCTTGTCTGTATCTACTACAATTCCTTCTTTGGATATGATGTGGCCTAGATATTGAATTTCCTTCTTAAAGAATGCACATTTGGACAACTTACCATATAGCTTAAGTTCTCTCAACCTCTGAAGAACCAATTGAAAATGTGCTAAGTGTTCTTCCTTATTCTTAGAGTAAATCAAAATTTCATCAGTGAGCACCAAGCTGAACATATCCAGGTAATTATGGAGCACACTATTCATTAAGTTCATAAATGCTGAAGAAGCATTTTTTACCCCAAATGGTACTATAGTAAACTCATAGTGTCCATATCTGGTTCTAAAATCATTTTTTGGAATATCCTCTTCCTTAATTCTTAGTTGATGGTATCCTGATTGAATATCTATCTTTGAGAAAACCGTTGCTCCTTTCATCTACTCAAAAAGGTCTTTTATACGAGGTAGAATATATCTATTTTTAATTATAACATTATTCAACATTCTATAATCAATGGATAATCTTAGAGTTCCATCTTTATTTCTAACAAATAAGACTAGATCTCCCCAAGGAGACACACTTGGTTGAATCAATCCTTTACTCAAGAGTTCCTCTAGCTAAATTTTAAGTTCCATCAACTTAATTGTATTCATTCTGTAGGGTGCTCTAGAAACTAGCTCAACTCTAGGTACAATATCAATTGAGAAATCAAATTATCTCTTAGGGGGCATTCCAGGTAATTCTTCAAGAAACACATCCTCAAATTCCTTAGAAATGGATACCCTTCCAGGGTTGGTTCATCTTTGCTCTCATTCTTATCATCTATCATTACCATAAATATTAGATCTCCCTTCCTTCTCTCCTTCTTTAGCTAAATAGATGATATGGTTTCTATTTTTATGGGCCTATGATCCCCTTGAATCATGACCCATCTCCCCTCATTACTAAAACACCTAACCAACATGATATAATAGTCTATTTCAGCTTGGTGTTTGGTGATCCAACTTATCCCTATTATTATATCATAGGCTCCTAAAGGTGCTACAAATAGGTCTAAGCTAGTCTCAAAATCTAGAAATTGTATTTTAGCCTTGTGTAGACATTGAGACACTTCCTTGACTACCTTATCCCAATAATGGATCATCCATGATACATTCATGTGATTCATTGGAAGAGATATTTTCTTACTAATTCTAGAGAATATAAATTTTTTGATGAACCGATATATATGAGTATTGAAATTTGTTTACTCAATAATTTACCTATAGCTTCAACTGACACATTCTGATATCTATTTTGGTGATTCTTTCCTATATTATTTATCCTTTTTTGTTGTCCTCTCTAAGGATGATTGGCCCTTATCTAGCCCTACATCCTTGGGAACTCTTGAGCAAAGTGATTTCATCCACAAGTGAAACATCCTCCTAGTGGGCCTTTTGGTAGTGGGTTCCTCAGGGCATCACCAAAAATCCATAGAGAATACATTGGGTGGTTGTAATTCCTTTGATCATTCCTATTATTATCTCCTCCTTTCTCTGATTTTGATTTTGTGGGGGTACTCTGCCTATTGGATTTGTTCTTGGGTCTTTATCCACAACTTACTATCTCCTAAAATCTGGTTTCCTTTTGAAGGCTCTATTTCTATCATTGTTAAAGTTTTGTCTTACCATAACTAAGAACTACAATTTCCATTCCTATTTTAGATATTTTTCTAGCACTTCATTCATGTTCTTAGGGCCATGCGTATCTACTTCCACTCCTATGTTTGCATTTATTCATAGAATGAACTTTCTAGTTTGACCTCTTTCATCCTTCTGGTACATTGGCACATACTTAAGTAATTTGGTGAATCTATCCCAATATTAGTGGAATAAAATTCCTCCATGGATTAGATTTTTAAATTTAGTCATCTTCTCATCAAAGAATAACTAGGTTAACCATCTCTTCTTGAAAATGGTGTCAAACTGATCCCATGTCAATTTTTTTGTGGTTATTCCATTTAATTCATTTGTGTTAGTCCACCAAATAGATACCTCTCTTACCAGTTGGTAGGATCCCCATAACACCTTAGTTGCATCATTCTAGTCTCTCAAGTTGAAGTACTTCTCCATCTCATTTATCCAATTCTTATCTCCTTCACCTAATTGTTACCCATCAAACTTAGGGGAAAAAATCTTCTTAAAAATCCTTGCTAAGATTAGAAAATGGAACATTAATTTTGGGAGCTATAACCTCCATTTCATTGACTGGTGGTGGATTTTATTCAGGTGAATGATCAAGGTTAGGTTCCGATATGTTTTCTACATTTTGTTGCCTTGACTTAAGATGATTAATCACCTACTCAAGTGAGTCTATTCTGTGTCTTTGCTCAGTCAATAAATTGATGAGGGCATCTATCCCCGTCTCTCTATTTTTTAGAGCATGTTGTTGAACATTTTCATTATTAGGTTATGTGTATCTCATATTTTCCCTTCAATTCCTAGTTGATCATCTGGGTCTTACCATTTAGTTTTCTAATATAAAAAAAATAATCTTCTAAGTTTTTATTCAATATAATTGATAGAATAATTATTCTTTTAGATAACTCTAACTTCTCATACATTCTATTATTGATTATTGTCATAAATAGAATTGACAAAAAAAGTAAGCATTTGATAATCTCATTCATCTTATTATTACATAGAGTTCTTAGCTTTATAGAGGATAATATTTATTACTATAACATATATATGTCTATATAACATTGATTAAAAATTCTTCTAAACATAATCTTCCTCATCCAGTTCTATTTCTTTAAAAACTTCATCTTTTAAGTGAACCACATATTGGTGGCATCGGTTATATTACTTACATACTTCAGGGATTATGTAAGGTGCATCGGAACCCATTCCAAATGAGAAAATATCTTACTATTGATGGTCTCTTAAATGGACATTTGACTATAAGTTCAATCATAGCTAGTTTTCTTTAATTGGCTCCACTTTCAAAGATTCAAGTTTACTCTGGATTGTAGATATTGTATCCGAGTCTGAAATGTAAATGGGTTCTTTCAAAGTCGAGGCAAGTTATATTTTCCCTTTTTTCTTTGTTCCTTTTTCTTTTCCTTGAAGTTTTTCAATGAGCCATGTTTAAACAACCAGATTGTAACCAAATTAGTTTTCTCACATTTTTAAATTTTCTCAAAGTTTTAAGTTTTCTCAACAAGTTAACATTAATAATCAATATTTTACTAAGTTTAGGTCGTAATAGGCATAAGACCTAACTTTCAAACCTAAGATTTTAATACCACAATGTAGTGACCATAAATCTTATCCTAAAACACAATTTTTTTGTTTAATTTAATGCTTTTCTATGAATATAACCTAGGTATACTTTATCTTATTAGATATCCTTTGCCAACTGAGAAAGCAACTAACCATACATGTTAGGCATTTATTATTCTTTGCCAAATGGGAAAGCATTCTAACCATATGTGTTTGGCATTCATTTTCTAAATAGGCAAGCATCTAACCATATAAGTTATGCAACTACACATGAGTAGGTTATGTTATAGCCAGAGACTTGACTCATTGGGATCAACTGGATCCTGAGTCACTCACTTTTTAGTGCTCATCTCTATTAGATAAGACCTAAATTCAGCATGATAGGAGTATCAAAACATATAACAAATAGTAGCATTCTACCTCAAAATTTGGCCTAAATCCTCAAGAACTATGATGATCCAACTGTGATCCTTCTGAGTATATCACAAAATTCTTATCCTTGTTTTGATTTGTTAGGAATTAGTCCTAACATTTGAAAATAAAATAAAATAATACATTGAATAAATAAAAGTGATTTATTGAAATCACGTAGAGTTAGGATATGATTAGTTTTATCTCCTATTTTTTAGGATATTGTCATCCTATATATGTAACCTACATTATATTCAAATTAATTCAAGTTTTTTATATTGATCAACATTTTTATGTGCTCTACACATACCAGAGTCTTTGGCTCTTCTCTATTAATGGGGTAAATGCCATCAGTGGTATCAGAGCATGTTCAATGGACCTCTCTATAATTTTTGGTCTTGATCATAATATAGATAATCAGTGTACACCATGTGAAAAATCCATTTTATTCAAAAGGCTATGTATTCATGCTAATAGTAGAAGAGCAATATAGACCATGTGCAATTATACCATTGTTTTTGTGAATGTTAGATTATATGATAGTTTTGTGTGGATACGTATTTGTGTAAATTTATTTCCTGTAGCATTTTTTAGAGAAAATTTGAAGTTTTTAAGTTTTCTTACAATTTTTATATAGATCAATCCATAGCTCTCAGCATCTCGATATAACTTCCATTCAGCCTATGTCATCCTATAGCACAAATAATTTCATTCACCAAAGCTCACCACAATTGATCTCCTACAAATCAATTTTTCAAATGGCCTTGGTCTATTGATTGAGCAGTTTCTACTTATATTGCATTTTGTGATTACTTTGTAATTACCTATAGGTCAATTAATTTGTATGTATATTTGTTTCTCTAATTGAAGAAATGATTTGGGATATATTCCATCAATTGAGCATAATTATGTTTTTAACATTTATATAATACTTCAATGTGGGAAACCAGCGTGGGGGTTAGAGTAAATCTTAAGGAAGATTATCAGATAAAATATATATGTTTTACTTAAGAATTCAATGTGGATTTTACATAATTTTTGTTTATACACAAATCAAAGATCATAACTCAATTCAAATCGGACCCTTGGTGGATAATCAAAATCTTCTCAACTTTCACATGATTTAACTCAGCAATGGTGAATGCATTATACTCTTCCTCCTCGTGGTTGCATTGATCTGCATTCTTCAATCTAGGACCACCTCAACTTGGTTTGCATTGCTTAGCAAGATCTAAAAATGCATAGGTACATCCTCCACACAAATCAATGCACCATTCCATGGCATTCTTTGCTCAAACATTATCCCATGCATCAGAATTCAATGACCTCCTCCAAGCTGGGTGTGATCATTCCATACTGTCCTACCAAATCCAAAACCTTCCACTCTTTTCCTTGACAACATTTATCTTTCCATGGTAAGATCCTCTCATGGAAAATGTTTAAAATAAATTTTTTATAGTCATAGTTATTAGTTTTATCAATTATTTAGGTTATTATTTTATCTTTGTAGCTTTATTTAAAATTAAGTTGAGTCATAGTTATTGTTTCTAATATGAGTCATTATTATCTTAATCAGTCCATTGTCTTTAGTATACAATTTTAATTTTTCTTATTATGTCTATTATGTTAATTTCATAGATATTGTCCTTAGTGTTTAATATTGGAGTCAAAAATCTTGTGTCAAAGTTATGTCATATTAAAGTTATGTCCTTTTTTATTTTTAAGTGTCTCTTAAAGTAAATGTCATTTTTAGTGTTTGTATAATAATTTAGATACATTTTTAGATGAACCTGATGTCCATATTCAAGGGGGCCAATTTTAAGTGTTTATTAGAAATAAAGGGGGGATGTTGGGAATTAGTCCTAACATTTGAAAATAAAATAAAATAACACGTTAAATAAATAAAAGTAATTTATTCAAATCATGTAGAGTTAGGATAGGATTAGTTTTATCTCCTATTTTTTAAGAGATTGTTTTCCTATATATGTAACCTACATTACATTCAAACAATTCAAGTTTTTGAGATTGATCGATAGTTTTATGTGCTCTTCACATATCACAGCCTTTGGCTCTTCTCCATTAATGGGGTAAATATCATCATATTTATCTAAACTAGGATCTTATTATAATGGCTTTGACTTTTCATTTAATTTTAATTTTATTTATCACACAGTCCCAAACCCCGTCCTATTCACCTATGTATTGGAAGCATCCTTCACTTCTAAGATTGCCTACATACCTCCTTTTGACTGAATCAAGGTGTTGTATGCATGTAGTTCTATTTTTTATTCAAAGTTTCATGTGCACTATAAATATAGGTGTGCATCCCTTTCTAGGGCCCAGTTCCCTAGATAGTTCCCTTGTGGTTGCTACCCAAACATGAGTGTAAAAGTATCAATTTAAGTGATTGATTACTTGTTTAACTAAACTAGCCCTATGTCTTAACAAAAAATAGAAATGAACATTTTTAGGCAACATCCCACCCTTATAATTTTTATTTACATCAATAATGTTTTTTTATAATCTTGCCTTAATCAACCTAATCCTTACAATTATTGTTTCCAAAGTTTCATTGTCTGAAAGCCATATGGTTGGTGGTTTATTGATAATAATTTGTTTAATATTCTCAATTCTAGTTTTCATTAGTATTTTTTAATGATACCGAGTTTTGAGTAAGAAATATATTTTCTCCATTTTGTTTCATAAGTTTACAAGTCAGAATCATCTAAGATAGTCAAAGTCATTTCCTTATATTGATTAGTGTTGTTGACTAAGAGGGATTATCCAACTCCTTGGTCTTAATGACATGACCTGGTCCTTATTTCTTCTTGATAGTTTATAGGGATGATGCCCAAACATCATTTTTATAACTATGTTAAGATATGAATGTAGTAGCTCAAGCATGATGACATTACTTATAAACATGAGCCGAAGGTACCGTTTATACCGAATGCTACGTATTTTTGTTTAACCATAAATTATTGGTCTAAGTTGAGATTTAAAAAGTAAAGAATGATTGAAATGAATTAATGAATTATATTTCAAAAGCAAATTCATGAGTAGAAAGGTAGAATTAATTCTATAATATAATCTCCTACTTTAGTCGTCATGTCGATATACAACGACATTATTTTCCTTGATAATCATACTTTTAGTCTACTTAGGTAACTTTTTCTATAAGATAACCTATACACATGGAGTTTAAAAATGCTATATTAAACTTAAAATTTACTGTCAAACAAATCCTTTATATGTTGAAAGGAATGTTTGTAATTGAGAGTTCAACCCTAAATGAAGAATATTATTTTCATATTATTATTTTTAATGAAAATAAAAGAATATTTTATTTTCCAATATAGAAGGAAATAAAAATAGATCTTTTAATCATTTCTCGGAGCAATGTAAATTAATATATTAATTTATAAGATCTTACTATAAATTGCATTACAATTTTATTCCAAAAAATTATATAAATAAATAGTTTCTTAATAAAATTTTCAACCACAAAATATAATTATAAAAAATTTCAATAGTTTTCTATGTACTTGAGTATAAAATCAATATTCCTACATTCTAGGTTTA